>ONZH01002371.1:0-167832 GCA_900303285.1 Rhinella marina | reverse complement strand
AGATTAATCTATAAAAAGAATGTTGGATATCCTCAGAACCAATGCCAATATGTAGAAACAATATTAGTAGATGTATAGCCTTCACCCTAACTGATGTATCTGAAAAATCATCATTCTTTATATTTATCATATTTTATTTATTTTATCATATATCAGGTCTTTATATAAATTTTATTTTAGCAGCATGTTTCATATATATAATTTTTATAAGTTTTATATTTATATTTTATAATTTTTTATATACATGATATTCTATATATAATTTATTTATTCTATATCTATTATAAGTTAATTACATATATACTCTGCATTTCTCTCAACTGCTTCCCTTCATAACAATTGATGGAACCTATGCATGCAACGGCAATCAGCCGGCGAGACGCATCACCCTGGAGATAATAGGCCGGTGGGACGCGTCTCCCCGGTAACGGTCACGTGATCGGCCTAGTCCGATCACGTGGTTTCTCTTCTCCTTGCTTAGTCCGGCCTCTGGAGGTGAGTCACGTCACTCTGGAGAGGCATCACGTGTCTCTCCACGTGACTCACCCCCCGGAAGCGTTACCTAGACTATGCAGGACGCGCTCTTCAGCGGCCCTGCATGGTAGCGCTTCCAATACTATCGCCGATGCCTGGTCGCGTGATGCAAGAGCGTCACGTGACCCGTTTGCCTCCGCTATTTTTGTTCATATTTCTGAGCATGTTTTGAATCAAAATAACTAATTTTACAGCACATATTGTAACTTATGGTCCCTGTAAATTTATAGGTGGCATATAATTGTGGTATCCTTAAGGATAAAAATGGGGGTTACAGGGGTTCCCCCCCCCTCTTACATCACTTCCTGGCGGTTATGTGCCATCTGCCACCTCTCTATATATAGCCACATGTTTATTGTGTATCTGCATTGACCTGAAGAAGGAGACCTGAGATCTCCGAAACGCGTAGTCTTTTATATGTATCTTTTTTATTTTTTAGTATGTATGTCTAGTGCTAATAAACTTGTCTAATATCTATAAAACCGTCCGGAGGATTTGGATATTTTGCGCCTGAAAAAAGGAAAACGAAGAGAGGCTTATTCACAAGTCCCTCATTTTTTCTTCTTCATTTCTACACTCTGGAGTACGTGGCAACCACTCCATTGGACACCTTTTCCTGTGGCAGCACGTCCTACCCCGGCGAATTATATCATAAATTGATACGTCCACACTAGAGTTGCACCTATCATTGTGCAACCCGACCAGGTGAGCACCTTTGTCTATACGTACTGAGTTGTGAAAAACTGTACTGCCCTATTTGTGCGCTCTCCACTATTTTATCAGATTTTTCTGAATACGCCTTGCCTCTACATCAAAGCAACCTGGGCTTCCATAACACCTCTTCAGTGCCACAGGCTGATCGCCTCCATGCCACACCGCATTGATGCAGTCATTCATGCAAAAGGAGCCCCAACCAAGTATTGAGTGCATTTACTGTGCATACTTTCATTTTCAATATAATATTCTAATTTTCTGAGATAATGAATTTTGAGTTTTCCTAATCATCAACATTAACATATATAAACACTTGAAAAAGTTCTCTCTGTTTGTAATGACTCTATATAATATATGTGTTTCACTTTTTGAATTGAATTACTGGAAAAAAAATTTTTTTTTTGCTGATATTCTCATTTATTAAGTTTACATTGAGTAATGCATTAAGTTTACATTGTTTTACTTTTTTTTGGGGGGGAGGGTGTATTAATAGAAAAAAAAAAAAGAAAAAAATATATACAGTATGTCATAAGTGCCATTCGGCGGTGAAGTTACATTGTACTACGGTACTACAGCCATTTACGGGGTGTATTAATAGAAAAGATACTTTACATTGTTTCATTTTTTTGGGGGGGTAGTGTATTAATCAGAAAAAAACTATATATGTCTTAATTGCTGTTCAGCGGTGAAGTAACCTGGTACTACAACCATTTATGTGGTGTAGAAAAAGGAAATATACGTACGTCCCATCAGCCGTTTTGTGGTGAATTGTGATTGTTATATTTCTTTTTTTGGGGTGTGGAAATGGGAAAAAAAGGAAAAAATATATGTCGCAATTGGCATTCAGCAGTGAAGTTACATTGTGCTACAGCCATTTACGTGGTGTAGAAAAAGGAAACATACGTACGTCCCATTAGCCATTCTTCGGTGAATTGTGATTATTATATTTCTTTTTTTGGGGTGTAGAAATAGGAATAAAAAGGAAAAACTATATGTCTTAATTGCCGTTCAGTGGTGAGGTAACATTGTACTACAGTCATTTACGTGGTGTAGAAAAAGGTGTAGAAAAAGGAAATATACGTACATCCCATTAGCTGTTCTGCAGCGAATTGTGATTTTTATATTTCCTTTTTTGGGGTGTAGTTATAGGAAAAAGAATACGTCTCAATTGACCTTCTGCAGTGAATTGTGATTTTTTTTTAATTTTTATTATTTTTTTTTTTTTTTGGGGGGGGGGGAAGGAGTTTATTAACCAGAAAAAAAATATATGTCTTAATTGCCATTTTAGCGGTGAAGTGACTTTGTACTACAGCCTTTTTTGGGGGTATTATTTTAATTTAACTCTTTTATTATACAGTATGTCAGACAGACAAGTGACAGGCTCTTTAAAGGGAATGGGCAGTGGCCAAAATCGCAGGCAGCAGAAGAAGGACGGTGGCAGCAGGAGTCGCAGCGAGAGGCCTGAGCTCCCAGTGTCATCTAGCGGTCGTGTCTTGACCAGCAAACTAGCGGTGCTTGAATGGTTGACTCGGTCTTCGACTTCGTCGCAAGTGAGATCAGACACGATGCTTAGTCGGCATGGCCTGGGAGCAGGCCCTGTGCCCCCACCTGTCCTGAACCTTCCTCTGTCATTTTCAGTTCCCTCAGTGCGAGCGGTCAGGCTCCTGGCCCTGAGACCATTGAGGGGGACATCAGTGATGTGCATACAGTAGCGGATGATAATGATGATGTAGCTGATCGCACTTGGAAGCCGGGTAAAGAAGAGGCTTCATCATCATCATCATCATCATCATCATGAGAAGAGGGTGGCAGCTTGCGCATGAGGCAGCAGCTGAGCCAGCAGGGTGGCAGCGTAACAGTGAGTCAGCACGTTGGCAGCAGTGAGAACTGATGGCTTGAGCTGAGGTGGAGAGTCCCAATCTGTCATTTCTTTGCGAAAAAGGCAGTACCAGCCCTTCACACATATGTAGAACAAAAGGTGGGCCAGTCCTTGAGCCTGTCGGTGTCTGGCAAAGTGCAAGGCAGCGCCAACGTGTGGATCTGTAACTGCGGTCAAGAACAATATATGTCCTTTACGGTACACATGGGTAAATGTGGTTCCTGCCCAGCCACACCAGCAACTTGGCCAGGTGATGCCGCGTCCACCTCCATGTTCTCATGCCGTTGGTCCTGCGACAATTTCCGCCTCTGCCTACTCATCGTCCACCATGTCCTCAGCCTCCATTGCAGGGACAATTTACAGTGCCCCTCCAGCATTTCACATATGCAAGTGACGGCGGTCTCACGCTATTCTGCACCTAGTTTGCCTGGCTGAACGGAGTCACACAGGGGAGGAACTGCTCCTCGTCCTACATTAAGAAATCGAATCCGGGCTTTCCTCTCAACAACTCAAAATCGGAACCATGGTGACCGACAATGGGAAGAACATGGTGTCGGTGCTGCATCAAGGAGGGCTAAGCCATGCGCTCTGCATGGAGCATGTGTTCAATCTGGTTGTAAACCGGTTCCTGAAGTCTTCACCCCATCTGTAAGACATTCTGAAAATGGCCAAGAAACTTTGCATGCACTTCAGCCACTCATACATCGCAAAGCACACCCTCCTTGAGCTACAACGGCAGAACGGCGTCCCCCAACATTTCCACCCGTTGGAATTTCACCCTCCATATGTTGGACCGATTATATGAACAGAGACCATAAACGATTTCTTGATGATATAGGCGGACAGAGGTACTCCCCTGTGCAGCTCATGCGTGACACCTTCCGTTTGCTCGGGCCCTTTTGAGGAGGCACTTTAATTGTCAGTCACCAGGACTACGGGATGAACAACATCATTCCACTGCTTCATGTCCTGGAACAGATATTGCTAAATCTGGCTAGCCAGGGGACAGGAGACGTGGCGATTAAATCTCACGGCCACATGAGCCCTCTTGGGGTTGAACTAGAGGAGGAGGACATTCGAGCACAAGCAATTTGTAGAGAAATGGGTGGTTTTTTTACACAGGTGACAGGAGAGGAGGAGCAATAACAGCCAGAGGAGCTACATGGCGATGAGGAAGATTTGGCAGAGGACCCAGACACACCATCATAGTATGCAGTGGAGATGGAGGCAGGGAGTCCCTCCGAGTCACTTGTGCAAATGGCCTGATGCATGCTCACTTGCTTGTGTAGTGACAGTCAAATTGTCACCATTCGGCAGAGGGATGACTACTGGCTCTCCACCATGTTAGACCCTCGCTACTGGTCCAAAATGGGAGCCTTTTTTACACCCGCTAAAAGAGAGGGCAAACTGAACAACTATCGAGATCCTATGTAGTCAGTTGGCCGTTGCCTATGTCTGACCGGGGGGGCCCTCTGCACTCACGCTCCACTGCTGCTGCTGGGGTGGATAGGGGGGCAGGATCAGTACCAGCTCTGTCAGCAGCAATTTAAGTCTAGAGTCGTTGATGAGCAGTTTTCTTCACCCGCCTACTGAAGAAACTACTCCCCAGCTGCAGCAGCTAGACATAGAGCAGAACCTGAACCAGCTGGTTAAGGCATACTTGGAGTGCACCCTGCCACCCCACATCGAAGATCCTCTGGACTACTGGGCAGCCAAACTCGATTTGTGGCCGCAACAGGCTGAGTTTGCCCTGGACAAGCTTTCCTGCCAGGCATCAGAGGGGGTGGAGATCTCGCCTGTCCACCCAAAATGTGGAGAAACTGACCTTTGTGAAGATGAATCGGGTGTGGATCAGCCACGATTTTCAAACACCAGTGCCTGATGCATCAGACTAGATCATCCATGGTGCCACACCAACACTTTGACAAAAGAGACTGTTTCTTCTGGCTACCTGCTTCAGTTGCTATTCTGATGCTGCCACCCGCCTGATGCCACACCTGCTGCCAGGTGCTCCTACTGCCAGCCACCATCTTCAGCTGGTTCTAGTATTGCCCTCTACCTCCCCACTCTGTCACTGGGCCACTCTGTGGTTTCCTGATGCTGCTGCCACCTCACCACCCTGTGGTCTCCTCATGCTGCTGCCACTTCAACACTATGTCACTGGGCCACTTTGTGGTCTCCTCATGCTGCTGCCACATCACTACTCTGTGGTCTCCTCATGCTGCTGCCACTTCAACACTATGTCACTGGGCCACTTTGTGGTCTCCTCATGCTGCTGCCACTTCACCACCCTGTGGTCTCCCCATATGCTGCTGCCACCTCTCCACCTCTCCACTATGTCACTGGGCCACTCTGTGGTCTCCCTATGCTGCTGCCACCTCAACACTATGTCACTGGGCCACTTTGTGATCTCCTCATGATGCTGCCACTTCATCATGTAGTGGTATCTTAATGCTGCTTAGATCAGGAAAAAATTACTTCATCTGTGCTGTCAGCAGGGAATTGAACTTCAGGTAAGTATAGTAAAAGCATGTAGCGTTCTTTATTATAAGTCAAGTCAACGCATTTCAGGGGCGAACTGCCCCCTTCATCAGGACTATTACCTGGCCATGTCAACACTGTGTGGTCTCCTCATGCTGCTTCCACCTCAACACTATGTCACTGGACCACTTTGTGGTCTCCTCATGTTGCTACCACTTCACCACTCTGTGGTCTCCTCATGCTGCTGCCCCCTCAACACTATGTCACTGGGCCACTCTGTGATCTCCTCATGCTGCTGCCACTTCACCACTCTGTGGTTTCCTCATGCTGCTGCTACCTCAACACTATGTCACTGGGCCACTTTGTGGTCTCCTCATGCTGCTGCCACTTCACCACTCTATGGTCTCCTCATGCTGCTGCCACCTCAACACTATGTCACTGGGCCCCTCTGTGGTCTACTCATGCTACTGCCACCTCACCACTCTGTCATTGGACCACTCTGTGAACTTCTCATGCTGTTCCCACCCTCCCCACTCCAAGCCTGGTTGACATCATCATTTATTTGACCCTTCTGATCTATCAGAAGGAAGGAAAAGTGAGAGGAACAACGGATTCTGTCTATGTAGCAGCTGTAAGGCCTATATGACATGGTCCCTATTTTGCATCAGAATTGGCTTATTATTTGGTAGCCAAAAGCAGGAGTGGGTACAAAACACAGAATACATGGAAATAGTCCATTCACGTGTCATCTGTGTTTTATGATCCACTCCTGTTTTTTTTTTTGGCTTTAGCAATACTGATGGATTACTGACCAAATGGTGAGCAAGTGAAGGCAGATGCTCAAAAGACAGGATCCATTTTCTGGGGGTTATTGTTCTGACAGATCAGAGGAAGGGCAAAATAGTCAGTGACGTCAACACAAACTTACTGCTGATACCCTCACCACTGTGTCGGGGGCTCTACTTGTAGAAGCATTTAATAGAACAGGTTCTGTAGACATCTATGTGGAATCAGCTGACAACGGTGTAAAAGGAGTGTGCTCCTTCTTGATGCTGACATCGGAGTTCACACTTCACTTATTTGGGCAGTTATAGGGCTAAAACTGACCTAATAGCTCAAGTGCGCAGTGATTCTAAAAGCAACGCCTGTCATCTGCGTGTCATACTGACTCACAGTATTGTTTTACTACCACAGCAGACTCCCTATGCATGTTACTGCAAGACACAGTGTTCTACACCACTATACAGACTCTCAGCAGCCAGGAAATAGCTGTTTTATTGTAACGCAATTCGCCACAAATAAATTCGGATCGGATCAAATCTTTTTGGAAAATTCAGTGAACCAACCAGATCGAATTTTTGAGAAATTCGCTCATCACTCGCTCATATGACTTTAATCCTTAATTTATCATCAGTTTTCCCTATGTAGTTTTTGAGCTCCAGAGAGGGCAAAGACTCACTGCTATGATGTCTCCCATACTTTGTACACAGAGAATAGAGGTGATCCTATCCCCTAACTCTCTCCCATATATAAAGAAGCAGCAGCAACATAACAGTATAAAAAAGTACTGACTATTGGTATTAATTGAGCATTGGAGTGAAACAGAAAAGTACTTAATAGATGCAGCCGCATCTTTGTGTGTCTATGCCTCTTTCTGCAGCTGCTTCCTCCTCCTGTTACCCATCTTCTCTCCATAGACATATTTGGGCAGCAGCTATAATTCTAAATTTGTCTCTGATTTTGTAATGTCTGCTAGAAAAATATAACTCTGCCTTCAGCCTAAGCTGATCTCTCAGTAAGGGCTCATGCACACAACCATATGTATTTTGCGGTCCGCAAAAGAGCAGAGCAGGGAGATAAGCCCCGCCCATCAGCACGGACCATTATTAGAGGTGCCTGGCTGTTTAATAGTGCAGCCAGAGCTCAGTACAGTGTGCTACAGGGAGAGCCCGTCTCCCCTCCCCCTCCTGTACTATTAGTACAGCCCAGCTTCTGCTACAGAGACTGCTCTGTAGTCGGCAATAACAGGAGGAAGAGGGGAGACTGAACAGTGACAGGAAGTGCTGCAGAAAGGAGAGCCTGTGTCTCTCTCAGGAGCCCATACATTCCAGGCTTAACCCTGCCAGCACTAGCATCTCATGTTCTCTGCCCCCCCACCCAGCTGCATTTATCTACTGATCTTTGACCCCCCCCAGTCCTGTGGGCCCCTAACTCTTCTGATGTCCTGTTCTCTAGGCCTCCTACTCATCTGATACCCTGTCCTCTAGGCCCCCTACCCATCTGATGCCTTGTCCTCTAGGCCCCCTATCTATCTGATGCCCTGTCCTCTAGGCCCCCTACCCATCGGGACACACTGTTATGAGTCATCTGACTCCAATCCACCTAAACGTTTACTGAATGGGGGCTGGAAGATCACAGAGCGGAGCGGCGGGAAGAAGGCGAGTATGTTTTTTTTCAACAACTGTACAATGTGCTGCTAGTTCACATCACATTTGTGTCCCACATTTAAGTCTGGATTCACATCACATGCAGTTTTTGTGCATTGGCACAGATCTTCAAAAACCTCAAGCTGAAAATTAGGCTTTGTATTGAAGTGAAAATCCATTAAAAGAAAAAAGCCGCGTCCCAAAAAAACCTGCTTTTTTCGAGCTGAAAAAAAAAAGTTTCTGTGCTGATTTTTCAAGCATGTTTTAGTTGTGTGAACTGGGCCTGAGACTGGCATCAGTGGCGTATCTATCAGGGAAGCAGAGAAAGCAGCTGCATCTGGCCTTGGGAGCCAGATTTCTTGCGACTGCCACAAGAGTAGGGGTTACATGGGAGGAGGGGGTTGTGAAGGAGGGGGCCCGTTTAAAAATTTGCTGTGGGGCCCAGTCATTTCTAGCTACGCCACTGCAAAGACCTTTGATCCAGTGGGGGAAGTAAAAGCTCTTGTACTCTTTATTCGGTATATATGTTAAAACATTGAGAAACAGAAAACATGCTACTACTACTGTATGCAGGCTTAGGTCTTAATCATAGCCTGAGCTGAAGCAAAACCTCCAGCCTTTTAAGGGCTCATGCACATAACCGTGGTTTTTGTCCTCATCCAATCTCATTTTTTCCGAATTGGATGCAGACTCATTCACTTCAACTGGTCCGCAAAACATGTGGACTGCACCCGTGTGCTGTTCGCATCCGTATGTCCATTCCGTGGCCCTGCAAAAAAATAAAACATGTCCTATTCTTGTCCGTTGCAGATAAGGATAGGACATTTGTGAAGAAGTGGCAGTAAATGTTGGAAGGCTATCGGCCGGTATCAATGTTTTTTGGATCCGCAACTGTTCAAGCATAATGTACTGCTTCACCAGCGGGCCTGAAGTATAAATGGACTGATTACATGTTGCAAACTATTAACTAATATGAATAGGGCTAAAGCTTAAATACAATTATCAAGTTAAATGATCTAATATATAAAGCTGAGTGTATGTATGTATGTCCGCTAAAGGAATCCGCACCGTCGCAGCTACAATCATGAAATTTGGCACACAGGTACATCAGGTGTCCGGGAAGGTTTTAGAAAGGGTCTCAGCTCTCCAGGACGTACCGTTCCTGAGATATTCCCAAAAAATGCATTAGCCAATAGAAGCTTGGTCACATGACCCTTATCAGCCAATAGAAGCTCGCAGGCAGTTAGTTTCCACAAACACCAGGTTTCCATAACAACCCAGCCATTTTCCTTCATTGCTGTAGGTCTGCTTTAAAGGGGCAGAGCGCTGTGGATGACACTGTTAAAGGGGTATTCCGGTTACCATAAATATAACCTATGTTTTAGAATAACTCATCATCAATCATTACCTAATATAATGTAAATTTCACATATTTACTGTTCAGTAGTAACAAAAGATGTTATCTTTCACTGCTACTCACTGTGTTTCCTCATAAATTACCATGGCATCGACCTATAATTCAGACCACCCTCAAAAGAAGGACTTAAAAGCCCCACCCCCAGGTCCATCTAAGACACGCCCCCCAACTTGGTCAGGTCACGCCCCCCTTCCACTCCGCAGCCGATGGGGATTGAAAAAATGAAGGTAAAAATCAACTATTGTCAGCTGCAGGGGTGGGAGGGAGGGTGACTTTCTCCCTGCAGCTCATGATCAGACTGCACAGTGCTGCTGTCTGAGAGTGAGCTGCTTAAAAGAACATCCCTGTCCTCCGTCCAGGCCCCACTCCGGACCGAGAACAGGGAGCCAGAAAGCCAGACTGTCCAGCCTAAAACAAGACCTCTGGCCACCCTAGGGGCAGGCTGACGTCCGGTTTTAGGCTCGACAGTCCGGTTTTCTGGCTCCCTGTCCTCCATCCAGCGCAGTGCCTGCACAGACGCAGGGATGTCCACCCTTTCAGTAGCTCACGCTCAGACAGCTTCTCCTCTGTGTCTTCACGGAGTCAGGGGTGGCCTCATGTTTAGGGGTGTGGCTTAATGGGGACCAAGTGTGTGGCTTCATGTTTGGTGGCATGGCCGGTGACATCCGGCCCTCTGGGGTGAAGACAGTGGCCACCCTAGCTGCTGTAGAGGTAACAGTTAAAGGGGAGGGAGCTGTGGATGTTACTGTTAATGGGCGGGCACTGTAGAGGTCACTCTCGATATCTTTTAACAACACACGCACAAACATTAAATAAAATAAATGAAATATACCCATGCGAAGCCGGGTCCTTCTGCTAGTTAACCACTTCCCATCCGGGCCATTTACCCCCTTCCTGACCAGGCCTAATTTTGCAAATCTGACATGTGTCACTTCATGTGGTAATAACTTTGGAACGCTTTTACTTATCCAAGCGATTCTGAGATTGTTTTCTTGTGACACATTGTACTGTGTGTTAATGGTAAATTTGAGTCAATATACACTCACCGGCCACTTTATTAGGTACACCTGTCCAACTGCTCGTTAACACTTAATTTCTAATCAGCCAATCACATGGCGGCAACTCAGTGCATTTAGGCATGTAGACATGGTCAAGACAATCTCCTGCAGTTCAAACCGAGCATCAGTATGGGGAAGAAAGGTGATTTGAGTGCCTTTGAACGTGGCATGGTTGTTGGTGCCAGAAGGGCTGGTCTGAGTATTTCAGAAACTGCTGATCTACTGGGATTTTCACGCACAACCATCTCTAGGGTTTACAGAGAATGGTCCGAAAAAGAAAAAACATCCAGTGAGCGGCAGTTCTGTGGGCGGAAATGCCTTGTTGATGCCAGAGGTCAGAGGAGAATGGGCAGACTGGTTCGAGCTGATAGAAAGGCAACAGTGACTCAAATTGCCACCCGTTACAACCAAGGTAGGCAGAAGAGCATCTCTGAACGCACAGTACGTCGAACTTTGAGGCAGATGGGCTACAGCAGCAGAAGACCACACCGGGTGCCACTCCTTTCAGCTAAGAACAGGAAACTGAGGCTACAATTTGCACAAGCTCATCGAAATTGGACAGTAGAAGATTGGAAAAACGTTGCCTGGTCTGATGAGTCTCGATTTCTGCTGCGACATTCGGATGGTAGGGTCAGAATTTGGCGTCAACAACATGAAAGCATGGATCCATCCTGCCTTGTATCAACGGTTCAAGCTGGTGGTGGTGGTGTCATGGTGTGGGGAATATTTTCTTGGCACTCTTTGGGCCCCTTGGTACCAATTGAGCATCGTTGCAACGCCACAGCCTACCTGAGTATTGTTGCTGACCATGTCCATCCCTTTATGACCACAATGTACCCAACATCTGATGGCTACTTTCAGCAGGATAATGCGCCATGTCATAAAGCTGGAATCATCTCAGACTGGTTTCTTGAACATGACAATGAGTTTACTATACTCAAATGGCCTCCACAATCACCAGATCTCAATCCAATAGAGCATCTTTGGGATGTGGTGGAACGGGAGATTCGCATCATGGATGTGCAGCCGACAAATCTGCGGCAACTGTGTGATGCCATCATGTCAATATGGACCAAAATCTCTGAGGAACGCTTCCAGCACCTTGTTGAATCTATGCCACGAAGAATTGAGGCAGTTCTGAAGGCAAAAGGGGGTCCAAACCGTTACTAGCATGGTGTACCTAATAAAGTGGCCGGTGAGTGTATTTTACCTTTATTTATAAAAAATCCAAAATTTACTGAAAATTTTGAAAAAAATCACAATTTTTTAAATATTAATTTCTCTGCTTTTAAGTTGCATAGGGATATCTAATAAAATTGTTATTAATGAACATTCACCATATGTCCACTTTATGTTGGCATAATTTTGGAAATGTAATTTTATTTTTTGAGGACGTAAGAAGGCTTCAAATTTTAGATGTAAGTTTTAAGATTTTCATGAAAATTTCCAATAGTTAATTTTAAAGGACCTTTGCAGTTCTAAAGTGACTTTGAGGGGCTTAAATAATAGAAACTCCCCATAAATGAACATATTTTAGAAACTACAGCCCCCAATGTAATCCAAACTGATTTTTACAAAATTTTTTAACCATTTAGATTTCCCACTAGAATTAAAACAGAAAGAAGGTGAAATTTAAAAATAAATATATTTTTTTTGCAGATTTTCAATTTTTAATTCATTTTTCCTATAAGATAGCAAGGGTAAACCTCAAATCAAACCTGAATATATATTTTCCTGATTCTGAAGTTTGCAGAAACACCCCATATGTGGTTGTAAACTGCTCTGTGACTGGCAGTAATGAGAGGGAGATAGTACAAGTATTTGTGATCGCTTTAACAGCTTGTCAGAGTGATCAAAAGCCTGGAGGCCAGGAAAAAAGGTCTCAGGTTAAGGCTACATTCACACGACCGTAGTTTTGGGTCCGCATCCGTTCCGCAATTTTGCAGAACGGGTGCGGACCCATTCATTTCAATGGAGCCGCAAAAGATGTGGACGGCACACAATGTGCTGTCCGCATCCGCAGGTCCGATCCGCGGCCCCGCAAAAAATATAGAGCATGTCCTATTCTTGTCCGCAATCGCGGACAAGAATAGGCAGTTCTATCATAGGGCCGGCTACATTCACACAGCCGGTATCCGTGTTTTGCGGATCCGCAATTTGCTGACCGCAAAACACATACGGTCGTGTGAATGTAGCCTAAAGCTCCATGTTCTTGGCTGTCAGGAGGCAGCTGAGTCATGGAGCTTCTATGTACAGGTGCTGCACACAGGGGGCAAAGCTCAAGGACGTTTTAAAACGTCCATTCAGAGATAGAGATCCACTACCAGGACGTTTATAGTCAGTGGGCAGACTGGAAGTGGTTAAAAATAAAATTGAAGATAGAAGTACAATAAAACATACAGTGCGTGGCCACATGTTACTTGTTAGATACATAGAATGTGTATGTTATTAATAATTAAACATTATTTAACTCCTCAAGTACAGTCTGGTACTCGGGATTGCAAATTGTAAATCCAGTACTCTATCTAGGAGATGACACTGCATATTTTTTTCCGTACTAAAAGCCCTGCATGTATGCACTTTTCCTCCATAACACCTAAGAAAATGTGCCTGAATAGTTTTTTATCAATTAAGTGTTCTAATATGAGTTTTTTTCTCCTTGTGGACCCAACATAACGTTTATTACAAGGTGTGCATAATATGATGTAAATTACCATAGTTGAATTACAGGTTTTGTTTTATTTTATATGTATTTATTTCCAGAAGAATCACTGTAATGTAACAACTTCCTCTCATTTTCACTGCTCAGATGGTGTGGTCACATTTAACCATGGTATCTGAAGGGTTGAATGTCTGTGCTCGGCCTTATGGCCAATCTTAGCTCTGGGCCTCTACTGTTTAAAACAGCAAAAACCTGGCAGCTATGGCGGAGCAGGCATCATCTTTAAAGTAATGACTGTAAATGTACATGTACGACAGAGGTCACCAAGAGATCAAAGGGGGCAGATGCTTTTCCGTGTTTATACACAACCTTGAGTGTTGGAAGAAACAGTGGCTTGTTCTGAAAAGGATCTAAAATTATGCTTTAACGGGAGTAGATGCCTGCCTTTGTTTATACACAATAATGTTGGAAGAAACAGTGGCTTGTTCTGAACTAGCATTGGACAATGATGCCTTAACAAAGGCAGATGCCTGCCTGTGTTTATACACACACAGTGTAGAAAGAACAAGTGTTCCAAAGATTCTCCCTTTTTTTAGAGCAGCAGCAGTAGTACATGTGGATGTGGAAGGGCTAAGCTGTATAGAGGTAACAGTGGCAGGTAGACGGTGACTTTCACATGATTGGGCCAGCAAAAAATACCCACCACCAGCAATGGCAGATTTATTTATTGGCCTCAGCCAGAGGTGTGTGAAAATCCTCATGTATCTAATGTGATGTTTTCTACACTTGCAAAGGAAGATTGTCAGTTTGGGTGTGTCGATGCCACCTGCCATGCTGAAAACCATATGCGATATTACACTGGAGGTTAGACAAGACAATGCAGCAAGAGAAAACTGGGCCAGTTCCTGCCACTGTTCCAATCTGCCTGCCCAGAGGTTTTTGCAACAGAGCCAGTTTGATGCCATTTCCACACCAGACTCTAAATACAGTATTTAGCTGGTGGTTTTGTTCCTGGGTACTTCTCGACAAAAGTCTCTTGCATTTCCTTAAAGGGGTATTCCGGTAAAGTAACTTAATTTTTCAAAAACTGCATTAATGCTGCAAGCTGTGACCCAACCAGGACCCATACCTATACATACAGAGTTTCTATTTACCATGCAATCCATTTGTCCAGCTCCTGTGTGAGCCTGCAACACACTGACAGTATCATGGCTCCTGATCTTCCTTCACAAAAATACAATTCCCACAATGCGTAGCTTTCCTGCTGTGAGTCTGTGCTTGTTCATGAGTGTTGGTGTTTACTGATTGGCTGCTTGATATACAGTCCAGTCACGCCCCCTTTACTCAGTAATCAACAGCACACTAACATTTATCTATAAATTTATAGAAACACACTGATCATGCTTGACCTAACAAAGGCTCAGAACTACAGGTCGATGCCATAGGAACTTATGAGGAAACAGAGTGGGTAGCAGAGGAAGAAAACTACTTTTATAACTATTGAACAGTAAATATGTGAAACTGACATTATATCAGGTAATTATTGATGATCAATTAGTCTAAAACATAAGTTATATTTAGGGTAACCGGAATACCCCTTTAAGGTTCGCACATAGCCTTCCACAATCACTATTTGCTGTTCCAGTTAGAACACCATCTTTCTGACATAATAGGCCACTCTTATCAAAATGAATAAAAAATCAGTCTTAGTTGCCCATAGTAACATAGTTTATAAGGCCGAAAAAAGACATCTGTCCATCCAGTTTGGCCTGTTGTCCTATAAGTTGATCCAGAGGAAGGCAAAAAACCCCTGTGAGGTAGAAGCCAATTCCTTCCCGACTCCAATCAGGCAATCAGAATTACTCCCTGGATCAACAACCCCTCTCTAGTAACTATAACCTGTAATATTATTACCCTCCAAAAATACATCCAGGCCTCTCTTGAACTCTTTTAGTGAACTTACCATCACCACCTCCTCAGGCAGAGAGTTCCATAGTCTCACTGCTCTTACCGTAAAGAATCCTCTTCTATGTTTGTGTACAAACCTTCTTTCCTCCAGACGCAGAGGATGGCCCCTCGTCACAGTCCTGGGGATAAATAGATCATGGGAGAGATCTCTGTACTGACCTTCTGATATATTTATACATAGTTATTAGATCTCCCCTCAGTCGTATTTTTTCTAAAGTGAATAACCCTAATTTTGATAATCTTTCTGGGTACTGTAGTCCACCCATTCCAGTTATTACTTTAGTTGCCCTCCTCTGAACCCTCTCCAGCTCTGCTATGTCTGCCATGTTCACAGGAGCCCAGAACTGTACACAGTACTCCATGTGTGGTCTGACTAGTGATTTGTAAAGTGGCAGGACTATGTTCTCATCACGGGCATCTATGCCCCTTTTGATGCAACCCATTATCTTATTGGCCTTGGCAGCAGCTGTCTGGCACTGACTTCTACAGCTTAGTTTGCTGTTCACTAAAATTCCTAGGTCCTATTCCATGTCAGAGTTACCCAATGCTTTACCATTTAGTATGTACTGGTGACTTGCATTATTCCTTCCCATATGCATACCTTTACATTTGTCAGTGTTAAACCTCATCTGCCACTTCTCTGCCCAAGCCTCCAGTCTATCCAGATCCATCTGTAGCAGTGTACTGTCCTCTTCTGTGTTAATCAGAGCTCAGGTTTCAGTTCCTACAAGGCTCTAAAAATGACAACTGAACTCTGATTGGTTGCTATGGACAACTAAAACAGAATTTATATTAGGCAGTTTGATTTGGAGATATAGAAGGCAGGCTACTTTTACACTTTTTTCAGTTTTTTATATGCCATAGGGACATATCAGAAGTGTTGATCGGCAGAAAGTCGATTAAGGTCTACAGTCTCGCGCTCAGCAGGGAGGAGAAGCTCAATCAAATCTTCTAATATGTCCCTATGACCTATCAAAAATTTAAAAAAGTGTAATTACTCTTTAAACAAAACTCTTCAATAGAAGCCAGTGGCTTTTCCTCATGTCCACTGTGTCTATGGCCATGTGGCAGCCAGAAAATCAATTCTTTAAATACTTTCTAAATGCTTATTAAGAACAGCTTAGGCAAGATGACCCTATAATCATGTTCAGAAAACAATACAAAAATCTGTAAGCAGAAAATAAAATCTGATTAGTAAGGATATATTTTGCTATCTGGTTTTAACTGGCAGTAAAAAAAAATTGCTGACACATTCCCTTAAAATTTTGGTGAAGGCATGGAACTGCATGACATTTAGAGAATGAGACAATTTTGCTGGAGAGCTATCCAGAACTACCAATGCTATAGAACAGAATAAAGACTTAGAATTGAATTAAGGCGCATCTGTCTCAGATTTGTACCTATGAAACTGGCTGACCTGTTGCATGTGTGCTTGGCAGCTGAAGCCATCTGTGTTGGTCCCATATTCAAATGTGCCAGCATTGCTGATAAAAATGAATGTTTAATATATGCAAATAAGACTCTAGGAGCAATGGGGGCATTGCCATTACACTTCGAGGCTCAGCTCTAACTGCCACGCCCTCTTCACTATGACAAGGCAGGCAGTGAAATTGTCATCATGGCTGTCTCTGTCAATCAAAGTGGAAAGGACATGTAGTTGTAGAGGGAGCAACGCCTCTAAGTCTAATAGCAATGCCCTTGTTGCTGCTAGAGGCTCATTTGCATGTATTTAAACAAAATTTTTCTCAGCTGTGTGGCCACCTATTTCATAGGTACAAATCTGCTGACAGATGCCCTTTACATTTTGTAGAAGATGTAAAACCGCAAGACAATTGTTAAAATATTTTTGGAGAACAAGCCAGTAAAATAACAGCCGGCATTTTGGAGACACATGGGACATCATTACCATTCCATTCCCACCACCTGAGCTTGCCGTAGGTCTGACACAGCTTTTCAGCTGCAGCACCAGCTGCATCAATTAACCAATAAGTTAGTTTAGGTACACTAGTTTTTGCTAAACAGAATTTTTGTAATAACATTTTCAGTTAGTTTGAAAAAAAGGCATAACTGAACACAGACTGCTGCCAAACTGTAGGTTGTCGATGAGTCTGGAAAATACACTTATTTATAGTATATACAAATATAAATGGTAGAATAATGAAAACACTTTACAAACACACTCCCTCCAAATACACTGTACACTGGTATTGACGCACTAAAATGCATTGTATTGCACAAGTATAAAAGGTGGCAAAATTGCAACTTTTTTTTTTTTGGGGGGGGGGATTAACGGGGAAGTTAAACAGTTACATCATTTATAAGGCCGAAAGAAGACATCTGTCCATCCAGTTCGGCCTGTTATCCTGCAAGTTGATCCAGAGGAAGACAAAAAAAACCTGTGAGGTAGAAGCCAATTTTCCCCACTTTAGGGGAAAAAAATCCTTTCCGACTCCAATCAGGCAATCAGAATAACTCCCTGGATCAACGACCCATCTCTAGTAGCTATAGCTTATAATATTATTACACTCCAGAAATACATCTAGGCCCCTCCTGAACTCTTTTAGTGAACTTACCATCACCACCTCCTCATGCAGAGAGTTCCATAGTCTTACTGCTCTTACCATAAAAAAAATCCTCTTCTATGTTTGTGTACAAACCTTCTTTCGTCCAGAGGATGTCCCCTCGTCACAGTCCTGGGGATAAATAGATGATGGGAAAGATCTCTGTACTGACCCCTGATATATTTATACATCATAGGTCGTCAATATTAAAAGCTCGTAGAAGCCCTTTAACCCCTTCAACCCCGGGCCTGTTTTCACCTTAATGCCCAGGCCATTTTTTGCAAATCTGACATGTGTCACTTTATGTGGTAATAACTTTGGAACGCTTTTACTTATCCAAGCCATTCTGAGATTGTTTTCTCGTCACATATTATGCTTCACGACAGTAGTAAATCTGTGGCAAAATATTTCATTTTTATTTATAAAAAAAATTCCAAATTTACCAAAAATTTGGAAAAATTTGCAAATTTCAATTTCTCTACTTTCAAAAGACATAATAATACCTTCAAAAATAGTTATTATTTTACATTCCCCATATGTCTACTTTATGTTGGCATCATTTTATAAATGTCATTTTACTTTTTTAGTACATTAGAAAGCTTAGAAGTTTAGAAGCCATTTTTCAAATTTTAAACAAAATTTCCAAAACCATTTTTTTAAGCACCAATTCAGATATAAAGTGATTTTGAGGGGCCTACGTAATGGAAACCACCCATAAATGACCCCATTTTATAAACTACACCCCTCAATTTATAAAAAAAACTGATGTTACTAACTTTGTTAACCCTTGAGGTGTTCCACAAGAATTAAAGGAAAATGGAGGTGAAATTTCAAAATTTCACTTTTTTGGTAGATTATTCATGTTAATATTTTTTTTCTTGCATTTTTTATTTTTATTTTTTGCTGGACAAGTTGTACTTCCTAATGACACTATTTATTAGGGTATACATAAGGATTCCTATGTGTTTCTGCACCCAGACTGTACAAGAAAAAACTATAGTTTCTAATTGTGGTTTTTGGTCCAGATTTAATGCGATTTTGCTACAGATCTCAACCTTTATTTGAAAAGAGCGAAATCCTCAGCTAAAACCGCAAACATGTTGGTATGTTGCCGATGGGGCAATCCATATGGCAAGTAAATTTCCATGCAGAAAAAAATTTGCAAAGTATACATGACATTTTTTTTATATCATGCACTTTGCTGGTACTGTACAAGTCTGCGGTTTTTCTGAGCAGAAAGAAAGCACATATGCTGCAACATTTGCAGGTACCCTAAGGGTATGGCCACACAATCAGGTTTCCTGATACGGTTTTGGAAGACAATATCAGAAGTGGATCTTAATAGGAGAGAAAATATAAAGGTATAAAGATAAGAATTGTCTTTTTTTAATTCATTTCTGGTTTTGGCTTCCAAAACTGCATGCAGAAATTGTGTGGCCGCACCCTAAGAATCAGCTGCTCAGGTGGTGCAGTCATCATGTCATGTTTTCCTCAGTTGTTGTACAACAGTTATGGAGGGAGTTTTATCAAAACTGGTAACATAGTTTATAAGGCCGAAAAAAGACATCTGTCCATCCAGTTCGGCCTGTTTTCCTTCAAGTTGATCCAGAGGAAGGCAAAAAACCCCTGTGAGGTAGAAGCCAATTTTCCTCACTTTAGGGGAAAAAATTCCTTCCCGACTCCAATCAGGCAATCAGAATAACTCCCTGGATCAACGACCCATCTCTAGTAACCATAACCTGTATTATTATTACCCTCCAGAAATACATAAAGAATCCTCTTCTATGTTTGTGTACAAACCTTCTTTCCTCCAGGGGCAGAGGATGTCCCCTCGTCACAGTAACAGTCCTGGGGATAAATAGATGATGGGAGAGATCTCTGTAATGACCCCTGATTAGAGATGAGCGAATCATTAAAAAAATTATTCGACGAACACTCGCCAAACTTTTCCTAAGATTCGTATATTCGACGAATAGATTTGTTGTATTTGCGTACAAAATATAAGTTTTTATGTGCTATTAGCGAACATTCGCGCAAAAATGTACGCAACTTCTTAGAACACGTACGCATGAGCGTACAAATAGCGTACGAATCCTCAGCGTACTATTGTCTACGTGATTATGTAATACGCAGGCACGCACGAGGCAGAGCGAATATTCAAAAATGGCATCCAGGCAATCCTCATCATTTAGTTCTGCTGCACAGCTGAAATACATAGTCCGGCTGATGGACTGGCAGGATTACGATGGCACACACCGCCACCCGAACCAGCATAAAAAGGAGGTGATCCAGCAGGTGATCCGAGGCTTGCGCCATCGTTTCGGCACCTTGCGGACCCCGGGCCAGAACCAGCGTAAATGGTCAGATCTGAAATCGCCCTCAGAAGCAGTATGTATATTTGATGTAGAACAAGTAAGGTGCTGTCTATCCGGCTAAGTGCATAGTACAACCATGCACCATACTATAAAGTGAATATGAGGACACATTGTGGTACCTGTAAAGAAATACACACAATGGGCAACATACTTGAAAACGTTGCTGAAAGGTAAAACCATTAGTGCAAACAATCCAGTGCAAACAACATAGTGCAAATACATTATAGGTATAATATAAACATTTGAAATATCACCCACCTAGTATGCTCACGGACACGTTTAAGTCTCTTTTCTTCTGACGCTTGTCATACAACTGGAACAGAGTCCCAAACTCAGTTGCAATTTGTAATCCACATAGGTAAAATTGTAATCCAAATGGGTAAAAAAATAGCAGCAAAGGTTCCTTAAAAAACCCTCTTTCAAGGGGCTCCCCTTTAACCAGAAAAGGGGGAAAAAAGGGATGAGGCGCACGTCTGTGAAACTTGGTTAAAACTTTTTTTTTTGATGGGGGGAGTCCTGACAATCCATGTCCATCTGGGTGAGGACAAACACAGGGCAACAAAAATAAAAACACACTCCAAAAACACATGTTGTGGCTCCCATAAAAACTGCAGGATCCTTAGGCCAGCAGGTCCTCTTCACTGCTGCTGGATGTAAAAGACATGAGAGGGCGCTCCTGCCTCATGAAAGCGACACTGGCTGCGGCAGCAGACCCCCACGACCTCTCAGGGATGGTCTTGGTAGTGACCGGGCGGTCACACTGGCAAGAGCCGTGGCAACTTGGGCCTTGCCCATTACCTTGTAGTGGCCAGATCCTCCCGCCGGCATACAAGGTGGCAGAATCTCCGGCTGTAAGGGCTCTGGTAATGGTCTCCCGCGAGCGGCGGACTGTGCGGCCTGCACCTGCCATGGCAGTTGGTATTATACCACCGATGCCTGTTACACGAAACTGCTGGTGGTCATCTGTCCCACATGAAGGATCGGCGGCAGTGGCAAATCTGGTATCAGGGGTTCCAGTTGAGCTTGTGATTTCTCCTCAGATTGGAGAGTCCCATCATTGGTCTCATGGGAACACCGAGCCTCTTCTGCGACCTTGGCCTCCTCACTCCAGTCTTCTGGAGGCGCTGCAAGAGTAGCTGGTCGCTTAAGGAGTTTCACCCCAGTAGCAAAGGGGCCTTGGAGGCTCTTCATGGGGGTATACTCCACGTAATCCCCTGCGTGGAGATTGTGGCGGACGGGCGGAAGATAAGGCCGCTTTACAGAACGGCGGTTGACATATAATTCTTCCGCTGTCTCCTCATCGCCGATAAAACCTACTCCCTGTTCCACACAGAACCAAATAACGGTAACCCCTTCGGCGCTCCAGCTTGGGGTCACTGGACAGTGGGTGCTCCAAAACCTGTACAACCCACTCCTCTACCAACTTTTTGTATTCCCAGAGGGTCAGGGCGTTCCCGGGTGACAGCCTCGGGGACCATTGAATTTTGCAGAAGGGAGTAGTCCTTCCGCGGCGGAGCGGGAACTCCTGCCGCCTCCGCCCTGTCAGCCAGCTGAGTGAACACTTCAGCGGGCACCTCAACCGACTTCTTAAACTGCCGGACATATTGAGAGACGTATATCTCCTCCGGTTCCTTCTCCTCAAAGGGGTCGGTGCCCCACACCATGCCTCCCAAGTCAAGGCCTCACTGTGTCGCCATCTTAATTGCCTGAGTTGCCTCATCTTCCTCGCGCACTGGAGAAGGGGGCGGAGCTACCGGGGAGGAGTCTGCATCGCTAATGAATTTAATTAATACGCAACAGCGTATAGAGTAACTTATACGTAGCAATAGCGTATAATTGATAGGACAAACTATGTAGCGAATGCGTACAAAACCGAAGCGAATCACCTAATATTCGGATTCGCTTTGCAGCTAAAAATTTCCAAGATTCGATACGAATCAACAAATCGACGAATCGATACGCTCATCTCTACCCCTGATATATTTATACATAGTTATTAGATCTCCCCTCAGTTGTCTTTTTTCTAAAGTGAATAACCCTAATTTTGATAATCATTCTGGGTACTGTAGTCCACCCATTCCAGTTATTACCTTAGTTGCCCTCCTCTGAACCCTCTCCAGCTCTGCTATGTCTGCCTTGTTCACAGGAGCCCAGAACTGTACACAGTACTCCATGTGTGGTCTGACTAGTGATTTGTAAAGTGGCAAGACTATGTTCTCATCACGGGCATCTATGCCCCTTTTGATGCAACCCATTATCTTATTGGCCTTGGCAGCAGCTGTCTGACACTAGTTTCTACAGCTTAGTTTGCTGTTCACTAAAATTCCTAGGTCCTTTTCCATGTCAGAGTTACCCAATGTTTTTCCATTCAGTATTCCTTCCCATATGCATAACCTTACATTTGTCAGTGTTAAAGCTCATCTGCCACTTCTCTGCCCAAGCCTCCAGTCTATCCAGATCCATCTATAGCAGTGTACTGTCCTCTTCTGTGTTAATTACTTTACACAGTTTATTGTCATCTGCAGAAATTGATATTTTACTGTGCAAGCCTTCTACAAGATCATTAATAAATATATTGAAGAGAATAGGGCCCAATACTGACCCCTGTGGTACTCCACTAGTGACAGTGACCCAATCTGAGTATGTACCGTTAATAACCACCCTCTGTTTTCTATCACTGAGCCAGTTACTTACCCACATACAGACATTATCTACCAGGCCAAGCATTCTCATTTTATATACTAACCTTTTATGTGGTACCGTGTCAAATGCTTTGGAGAAGTCCAAATATACGACATCCATTGATTCGCCGCTGTCCAGTCTAAAACTTACCTCCTCATAGAAACTGATTAAACTGGTTTGACATGACCTATCCCTCATGAAGCCATGCTGATATGGAGTTATTTGCTTATTTTCATTGAGGTACTCCAAGATAGCATCTCTTAGAAAACCCTCAAACAGTTTACCGACAACAGATGTTAAACTTATCGGCCTATAGTTTCCAGGCTCTGTTTTTGGACCCTTTTTGAATATTGGCACCACATTTGCTATGTGCCAATCCTGTGGAACACTCCTTGTCAGTATAGAGTCCTTAAATATCAGAAATAAGGTTCTGGCGATGACATTACTTAATTTTCTTAGGATACGGGGGTGTATGCCATCAGGTCCAGGCGATTTGTCTATTTTAATCTTTTTAAGAAGCAGCTCTACTTCTTCCTGGGTCAGACAGGGCACTTTTAAAGGGGAATTTACTTTTATATTCTGCATTTCATCTGACAGTTTATTTTCCTCAGTGAATACAGTGGAGAAAAAGATATTTAGTAGCTTTGCTTTCTCCTCATCGCTCTCTGCAACTCCCCCCTCATTAGTCTGTAAGGGGCCGACACCTTTAGGTTTATACTTTTTACCATTTATATAATTAAATAACATTTTTGGTTAGTTTTACTCTCTTTGGCGATTAATCTCTCGGTCTCTAGTTTGGCTGTTTTTATTTGTCTTTTACATATTCTATTTTTTCCTTATAGTTTTTCAATGCTTCCTCGCTCCCCTCCTGTTTTAGTGATTTAAATGCTTTCTGTTTGTCATTTATTGCTTTCTTTACAGTTCTATTTATCCACATTGTTTTTTTCTTCTTCCTTAACCTTTCATTCCCATAAGGTATGTACCTTTCACAATTAGATATTAGGATGCTTTTAAAAATATCCCATTTTGTGGCTGTATTTCTATTTTTGAGGACTTTGCCCCAGTTAGTTAGGTCTATGACCTCTCTGAGTTGGCTAAATTTTGCTTTTTTGAAGTTTGGTATTTTTGTTCCTTCCTGAAGAAACGCTCTTTTGAATGACAATTGGAAGGGTATTATTTTATGGTCACTATTTCGAAGGTGTCCCCCAACCTGCACATCTGTTGTTCTGTCAGGTCTATTGGTTAATACTAAGTCCAGTATGGCCGTCCCTCTAGACGGGTCCTGAACCAGTTGGGAAAGGTAATTGTCTTTGGTTATTGCCAAGAACCTGTTTCCTTTATGAGATATAGAGGTTTCAGCTTACCAGTCTATATCTGGGTAGTTGAAATCCCCCATAATAACGACCTCATTATGATTTGCCGCCTCGTCTGTTTCGTTTAGAAGTAGATTTTCTGTGGACTCTGGTATATTAGGTGGTTTATAATAAAGTCCTATTAGTATTTTATTAATGTTTTTGGCTCCATGTATTTCTACCCACAGTGACTGCACATCTTCATGTCCCTCACTTATATCTTCCCGGAGTGTGGGCTTTAGACAGGATTTTTTATAAGGCCGAAAAAAGACATCTGTCCATCTAGTTCGGCTTGTTATCCTTCCTAGCTGGCTTACATTAAGGCCATTTTCTATGTCTAGCACACAGTAACCTAGTAACATAGTCTATAAGGCCAAAAAAAGACATCTGTCCATCGAGTTCAGCCTGTTTTCCTACAAGTTGATCCAGAGGAAGGAAAAAAAACCCTTGTGAGGTAGAAGCCAATTTTCCTTCCTTTAGGGGAAAAAATTATTTCCCGATTCCAATCAGGCAATCAGAATTACTTCCTGGATCAACAACCCCTCTCTAGTAACTATAACCTATAATATTATTACCCTCAAGAAATGCATCTGGGCTCCTCTTGAACTCTTTTAGTGAACTTACCATCACCACCTCCTCAGGCAGAGAGTTCCATAGTCTTACTGCTCTTACCGTAAAGAATCCTCTTCTATGTTTGTTTGTTCACAAACATAGAAGAGGATTCTTTACGGTAACATAACATTGTTATAAACTATGTTATCTTACCGTAAAGAATCCTCTTCTATGTTTGTGAACAAACCTTTTTTCCTCAAGACGCAGAGATGTCCCCTCATCACAGTCACAGTCCTCGGGATAAATAGATCATCTGAGAGATCTCTCTACTGACCCCTGATATATTTATACATTGTTAATAGATCACCCCTCAGTCGTCTTTTTTCTTAGCTGAATAACCCTAATTTTGATAATCTATCTGGGTACTGTAGTCCACCCATTCCAGTTATTACTTTAGTTTCCCTTCTCTGAACCCTCTCCAGCTCTGCTATGTCTGCCTTGTTCACAGGAGCCCAGAACTGTACACAGTACTCCATGTGTGGTCTGACTAGTGATTTGTAAAGTGGCAGGACTATGTTCTCATGTCTTAATAAATCCCCTGTGCTGGCGGTGGATCACCGAAGTTATGTAGAGGCACAGGCCTCTACATCACTTTGGCGCATCCAGCACCGCTTCTAAATGTAAACCAGCTTCCTAGCTGGCTTACATTAAGACCATTTTCTACGTCTAACACATAGTAACCTAATAACATAGTCTATAAGGCTGAAAAAAGACATCTGTCCATCCAGTTCGGCCTGTTTTCCTACAAGTTGATCCAGAGGAAGGCAAAAAACCTCTGTGAGGTAGAAGCCAATTTTCCCCACTTTAGGGGAAAAAATTCCTTCCCGACTCCAATCAGGCTATCAGAATTACTCCCTGGATCAACGACCCATCTCTAGTAACTATAACCTGTAATATTGTTACCCTCCAGAAATACATCCAGGCCTCTCTTGAACTCTTTTAGTGAACTTACCATCACCACCTCCTCAGGTAGAGAGGAGAGGAGCCCAGAACTTGCATTATTCCTTCCTATGTGCATAACCTTACATTTGTCAGTGTTAAACCTCATCTGCCACTTCTCTGCCCAAGCCTCCAATCTATCCAGATCCATCTGTAGCAGTGTACTGTCCTCTTCTGTGTTAATTACTTTACACGGTTTAGTGTCATCTGCAAAAATGGATTTTACTGGAGCAGAAATTATGACCAGGGACAGTACATCTCTTTCATGACCCAGTCAGGTCAGGTTTTTTTATGGCAGTGGTAACGGTGCAGAACTGAATTGGTTATACAAGTTTAGTTCCAACACCAGGAGCTTATGCAACCTCTTCAACGGACACCTTCTTGTCCCTAACAGAAAAAGGGCAGAATGTTGCTTCCACTCCCTCTCCCTCCTTTCACATGTGTAAGTTGAAGCTCTGCCATTCTGTCTTACACCTGATGAGCCTGGGCAAGCAAAGCCACACAGCAGATCAGTCTTTGTTCATCATCAAGCAGCAAATATCCCACTCGATGTCTGTCTGCCAACAACATATTTGGTGAAAATGGCAAGAACATTGTGATTTCACTGCAGTTGTGGCATCCTCTCTCCTGGACTTGAAGTGACAAATTGGTCTGCATTTGCATTTGTTATCTTAGATTTTCCGACTCGCTGGAATTTCACCTTCTGTATGCTGGAATTGTCTGTATGAGTAGCATAAAGTGGTCAGTGATTACATCATTCACCAGGCCAAGAAAGCAAGGAGTATGTGTTATTTTGCACACAAGTAGTGACAACTCATCAGGTACATGTGTTGCCTACATAGGCCCTTTAAAGAGGCCACCAAATTTTTGAGTAGGGACAACAGTGGTATCAACTAGGCTAAAATTCATTGTGGCAGACATGGTGATGATTGCAATGACATTGGCTATGACCAACCATTGCAGCACGTGGCAAAAAAGGAAACAGCTATGTCCTCGAAGAAGCTGGTGAGCATGGCTCAAAAGCAGACTCTGCTGGACATAGCACATTCTGCAAGCCATGATGCATTTCCAAAAAACACACTACATTTTTTGTTGTTTCTATGCTGATGAGTGTATAGTTAGCATCAAATGATGGAATGACTTTTGGATAGCCATGGTTTTAAAACTTAGCTATAAAGGTGAAATAGGGGGATTTTTCTCTGCCTCTGAAAAGGAGGCAAATAGGAATATTATCAGGATATACTTTGTACCCAGCTTGTGGCAGCTTTCACCATGTAGACACCTACTAGCCTCATATCTGACCCGGAGACCCATTTCCGATACCCAATGAGTCACTACTCCACTGCCTCTGAGGTTAATTTTCAGAGGATCTTTTGTATTAAAGTCTTTGCCATCTCCCAATATTGTATGTAAGAAGAAATGAGCATCTAGCATTTTGGATTGAATGTGTTCTCTTAGATAAGCATCATGAGAGGTTCTGTCAGCTTCACTAACTGTATGATAAATATGCATGACCAGTCAATATAGGCATGTGGGCTTATTTGAGGTAGAACGCTTTCAGACAAACACTTAATATGACACTATTTTATAACATTTTAAACATGCTTACACCTTTAATCATTTGTTTTTTATTAATTTACTGATCACCCTTTTAACGATGGTTAAAATTCTACATAGTAATTAATTCCAATATAGTGCTGTGTTTTATGTTGTGTGCCAGGAAAAATTTGAGTCACTACAGTAGCTTGCTCTTTTGTGCTATGCCAGTAAATGTCTGTATGACAGAATACTGAAAGTATTAGTTACAACAAACTTTCAAAGTGACCTTGTACAAGTGTTAGGTCAAAGTATTATGATTGTCTTACAATCTGCATTATATTGCCTTGCCAACTCAAATATGTGGCGTCTAACTGTTCCATTATGAACTGCACATATCTGCGCAAAGTAAACAGAAGATAGTACAATGAATGCTAGTTTGTAGAGCATTGTACTTTGATTGATTTTTTTATTTCATATCAATATGTTTAATAGAGCCATTGTCGTGTGTTTACATAACTGACATAATTATATTCTCTTCCTGAAATCTAAAGTGAGGGCTTTAGAGCAGCTCTAAAGTGACCATGGCATCTAAGGAGTTTTACAGGGCCAAGCGGGTGATGAAGCCAAGTGACCACTCCATTACCCACCTGCAATGGTTTGCTATGGCAGCTCAGGGGATTACAAAGGCCTCCACGGATGCCATCGTAGTACTCCTCTAATGGCACCATTGTCTGTATTAACAGGCATAATGCACTGGAATACATATGTATTGCAGTGTACTATACTACTGATCAAGCCCCCAGTGATGAAGTACCATATGATGAATTATCCTATTATTATCCTGCACAGTGAACACTATAAGTAATGAAAAAAACAGATTACCAATATTTTCTTATCCTGAATGGCAAAAAAAGAGAATAAACAATGATCAAAAATAATATACAGTCTATGACCAAAAAAAATAATGTATCCACATAGGAATGTCAGATTTCTTCAAAACTCTGCATGCAGTTATTTTTCAGTCAGATGTGTACATGCTTACAGGTGTGATCTGATTATACACTAGGTCTTGCCATAAAAGTTCTTCCCCCATTGCTCTACAAAAAAGGCTCCCAGAAGCTACTTATGAGTAGTGTATCTCTTGGTGAGAGATTGACTGCTGGACATCCCTCAACCCACTCAAAAGACATTTTGCCCAGTTGCCAGTCTTATAGAGTGGCACATCATTGGACTGAGACAAGCAGGATGGTTGTTTCGACGAATTGGCCACTCTCTAGGCCATTCTGACCTAGCTGTTAGGAGATGTTGAGAGAATTATGTGAGAGCATGTACACACAATGAACAGGTTCCAGATCACAATCAGCTGACAAGCATGAGCAGCTTCCACAGTTTCATTGGCCGCCATTCAGACACAGGTAGCACCTTTATTACACACCCCTGTCTCTACCCAGACCATTTCCAGGCAAATAGCAAAATGAAATTTGGTGTCACAGTGCCCATTAAAAGTCCTGCCAGTGTTCCTACTGTTACCATGTCCTGAAGTAGACTGTTCCAGGTTCACAGCTCTTATAGTGAAGAAGTCTTGTCACCGCTGGAGACTTTGTCTTCAGATGAAAGCAGTGCCGTTTTGTCTTTTGAGAGGATTTTATTTGGAATAGCTTTTCATTATATATTTGGTATTGGCCATGTATATATTCATATAGGTTAATCCCCTCTTATACACTCCCTTTCAAGACTAAATAAAGCTAATTCTTCTATTCTTTCCTGATAACTAAGTGACTCCATGCTTCTTATCCGATTAGTCGCATGGTGCCGAGAACTACATATTCCAGATGAGGTTGCACCAATTCTCTCTCAAGTGGTAATATTACATCTCTGTCCCATAAGTCCATGCCACTTTTAATACACAATAATATTCTGCAAGTCTTCTCCCAATTTTACTGCCCTTAAGACATACAGTGTGTTGCATGTTGATTATGAGTACCCAGATGAATAACTTCATATGTAAATATATATTTGGACACACCTTCTCATTCAAAGAGTTTTCTGTATTTTCATGACTATGAAAATTGTAGATTCACACTGAAAGCATCAAAACTATGAATTAACACATGTGGAATTATATACTTCACTTCACAGGTGTGCCCTGTCAGGTTTAATAAGTGGGATTTCTTGCCTTATAAATGGGGTTGAGACCATGAGTTGTGTTGGGCAGAAGTCAGGTGGATACACAGCTGATAGTCCTACTGAATAGACTGTTTGAATTTGTATTATGGCAAGAAAAAAGCAGCTAAGTAAAGAAAAACGAGTGGTTATCATTACTTTAAGAAATGAAGGCCAGTCAGTCCGAAAAATTGGGAAAACTTTGAAAGTGTCCTCAAGTGCAGTCGCAAAAACCATCAAGCGCTACAAAGAAACTGGCTCACATGATGACCGCACCAGGAAAGGAAGACCAAGAGTCACCTCTGCTGCGGAGGATAAGTTCATCCGAGTCACCAGCCTCAGAAATCGCAGGTTAACAGCAGCGCAGATTAGAGACCAGGTCAATGCCACACAGAGTTCTAGCAGCAGACACATCTCTACAACAACTGTTAAGAAGAGACTGTGTGCAGCAGGCCTTCATGGTAAAATAGCTGCTAGGAAACCACTGCTAAGGACAGGCAACAAGCAGAAGAGACTTGTTTGGGCTAAAGAACACAAGGAGTGGACATTAGACCAGTGGAAATCTGTGCTTTGGTCTGATGAGTCCAAATTTGAGATCTTTTGTTCCAACCACCGTGTCTTTGTGCGACGCAGAAAAGGTGAACGGATGGACTCTACATGCCTGGTTCCCATTGTGAAGCATGGAGGAGGAGGTGTGATGGTGTGGGGGTGCTTTTCTGGTGACACTGTTGGGGATTTATTCAAAATTGAAGGCATACTGAACCAGCATGGCTACCACAGCATCTTGCAGCGGCATGCTATTCCATCCGGTTTGTGTTTAGTTGGACCATCATTTATTTATCAACAGGACAATGACCCCAAACACACCTCTAGGCTGTTTAAGGGCAGAAGGAGAGTGATGGGGTGCTACGCCAAATGACCTGGCCTCCACAGTCACCAGACCTGAACCCAATTGAGATGGTTTGGGGTGAGCTGGACTGCAGAGTGAAGGCAAAAGGGCCAACAAGTGCTAAGCATCTCTGGGAACTCCTTCAAGACTGTTGGAATACCATTTCAGGTGACTACCTCTTGAAGCTCATCAAGAGAATGCCAAGAGTGTGCAAAGCAGTAATCAAAGCAAAAGGTTGTCCATCAATACATTCCCTATGGAGAGAGACGTTTGCCTTAATGTCTCAAGTTTTAGGTACTCCAATAGAAGCTGATCCAGCATTGGCATTACTCTTTCTCAAGATTGATAAAATCCCAAGTGCTTTTCGATGCTTAGCATCACATATGATTCATATAACTAGAGCTATAATAGTAAAAAACTGGAAAAAGGCCAAGAGCATCAAGAGATGAATATATCGGTCATTTGAGGTATATATACTCTATGGAACAAATTAATGGCTCTTCGATCTGAGAGATTATGTAAATGTAATGAAGAGTGGAAACCACTGGAAACCACTTCTTGGGAACTAAAGGAGACATATTGGTGACATCTATAAATATCTGACTCTGGGCATCCATGCTGGGGTTTTTTTTTTAATGTAATTATTTATGCTTAGTAAATAAGGTGATTTACTTTTCAGAATGAACCATGTTAACTTTGCGGAAAATGTGAATCATAGTATTTGGTGGTTTTCTTTTTCTTTTCTTTCTTTTTTCTTTTTATGTATAAAAGAAATAAAGAGATAAATTTAAAAAAAGAATAACAAAATATTGTTCAGTATTACAAATCACAAACACTATGAGTAGAAAACTGGAAAAGTGAAACTTAACTTTTAATTTAATCAGGTTAAAATATACCTCTTCTTGGGCATATAAAGCTATGTTTGAAACAATGCACACAATCACCGTACGACTGGTATGAAAAGAAACTGATAGCCAGACCATGATATATTGAGATGATAGAAAAAGTGGTCAAAGCACATACCCGGGCAGTTATTAAGACCTACAGTTTAGACGCCAGTCTTAATAAATCCCCTGTGCTGGCGGTGTATCACCGAAGTTAGTAGAGGCACAGGCCTCTACATCACTTTGGTGCATCCAGCACCACTTCTAAATGTAAACCAGCTTCCTAGCTGGCTTACATTAAGACCATTTTCTACGTCTAACACATAGTAAACTAGTAACATAGTCTATAAGGCTGAAAAAAGACATCTGTCCATCCAGTTCAGCCTGTTTTCCTACAAGTTGATCCAGAGGAAGGCAAAAAACCCTTGTGAGGTAGAATCCAATTTTCCCCACTTTAGGGGAAAAAATTCCTTCCCAACTCCAATCAGGCAATCAGAATAACTCCCTGGATCAACGACCCCTCTCTAGTAACTATAACCTGTAATATTATTACACTCCAGAAATACATCCAGGCCCCTCTTGAACTCTTTTAGTCTATCCAGTCTATCCAGATCCATCAGTAGCAGTGTACTGTCCTCTTCTGTGCTAAAGGGAACCTGTCAGCTCTGAAACACCCTACAAACTAGAGTACGCTGTGTATAGTGTAAGTGACGTCGAGACCGGTTATGTAATTTTTAACTTCATACTCACTTCCATTCTGACTCTGTGCTCCCACAAACCTGCAGTAAAATGCACTCACTGGACTCCAGTGCTCACTCATAGAATGGAGAGGACTCAAAGAAGAGTCCTCTCAATGCATTTTACTGCTGGTTTGTGGGAGCACAGCGTCGGAATGGAAGTAAGTATGAAGATAAAACTTACATATTCAGATTCAGCATCACTTACACTATACATCTCTTACTCTAGTTCAGGGAGTGTTTCGGAGATGACAGGTTCCCTTTAATTACTTTACACTACACAGGCGTAGCAAATGGTGAATGAGAAAGACCTGCCAACCCGCCCCCTTTCCCGCCCATGCCATGTGTTGCACACCTAATGAGTTGACACTGGTGTGGTTGGGGGGTTTATATTCTTTATTTAACATTCATCTGCAATAATAAGGAACATGCATCAGACATAGAGATTAGGACCTCCCTTCTCCTTGGTATCTGAGGTGCACTGCAATAAGTGTCCTACCAGAAACAGTCTTCTGAGATAGATGGTTCCACTCTAGTGTCATATTACAGGACCTGTATGCTGCTATTCTGGCACTTGTCAACATTAAAATTTGATGGGGGTGGATCATTCTCTTTACATATCTCACATTCTTCCCCACTAAATTAATGTTGTCCTCGACATTCCACATTTCCACAATTATGTGGGTTATTTTTAAGGCACTTTGGTATTTGGGAACAATAAAGTGGTGGTTACACATCCAATAGAGGTCAATGCCTCCTTGTGACCTATGTTCCTATAAAATGTTACAAGTTACTTCTAGGTACACTGCTAGCTATGAGACCTAGAAGTTCCAATGTTAACACTGGTTCTCAGTAGTATTGGACCACCATGCATAACAATGCTACTACAATACCTGGATCTCATTTTATGAGGTAGAGATTGGTCAGGTCTAACTTTACTAAATATGACCTTTTGATCATGTGACATCACAGTTTCTATACCTAAACAACTAGAAACATTGCCATATTAACAAAACCACAATTAACTTAACAGTACCATTGCTTTGAATGTAAATAGTTTTACATCAGCTCACAGTTCTCCATGAAATATGTGGGTGGTAGGTACCATTCAGGTTGTTTCTCTTGGCCCATGGTTGTCGTTACCTGTTTAGCATGAACACTTCTTGGTACCTTACTCTCCTATGGTATCATAAGTCAGTGTAATAGGCCTCCGCTTTACTCTTGCAACAGAAGATCTTTTCAATGGCTGTTGTTCTGAAGTTTCTGTCTCTTCACCTGTTCCTGGATCTGTTTGTTCTGATTTCTCCATCAATTCTGGAGTTGCAGATTCCTTTGATGACTTCTCTGAATCAGACAGTAGACCTTCAGGTGATGACAAGATCTCTGATGAATTCTGTGGTTCAAATTCTGCTGCTTCAGGATTAAGTTTACTGCTTTGTGCTATATAGTTATCTGACATAGGTGAACTTAATGAATACATTTCATCTTCATCAACACTCTTAGTTTCATATTCTACAAGTGATGTTGGTTTTGGTCGCTTTGGATCTCTGTTGACCTAACAATTCAGCAGTCTGCTGTTTATCTGGAAGATAGTCACAAGATAATAACAGATTACGGTGCAAAATCCTTGATCTGTTGCCACCTGACTCTGGTTTTACCTCATACACTGGACTGTTTTCATGTTTTCTTCTCACAACAACATAAATCTTATCTTCCCAATAGGAGCAAAGTTTTCCTGGTCCTCCTTTCTCATTTAAGTTCCTCACTAGAACTCGACTTCCTGGAGTAAGTTCAGCGCCATGACTTTTCCGGTCATAGTATTCTTTGCTTTTACCTGCTGACTTCTTTGCTGTTTCTGAAGCTATTTTATAAGCTTCTGCCATCCTCTTTTTCCAGACAGTAACATGATCTGTGTAATTTTTGTACTTCTCTGATACTGGGGTGTCAAACATTATGTCAATTGGAAGTCTGGGTGATTGACCATACAATAGGTAGAAAAGTGAATACCCTGTTGCCTCACTTTTTGTACAGTTGTAAGCGTGGACAACTTTTGACAAAGAGTTCTTCCAGTCTTGCTTTTCTTCTTCTGTAAGAGTCCTCAACATTGACAACAATGTACGATTGAAGCGTTCAACCTGTCCGTTACCATCTGGGTGATAAGTAGTTGTATGAGAATTCTGGATTCTGCAGTATTTTCCAAGTCTTGCAAATAACTGATTCTCAAATTCTCTTCCAAGATCATGGTGTAATTTTGTTGAAAATCCAAATTTTAGAGCAAAATCATTAAATATTTTGTCTGCTGCGGTCTTACCAGATTTGTTTGTGGTAGCATATGCTTGTGCAAATCTTGTAAAATGATCCATTACAACAAGGATGTACTCATATCCTCCTTTGCACTTTTCCAGATGTAAAAAATCAATGGATACCAGTTCAAAAGGATAAGTGGAGACAATGTTGTTCAATGATGCTCTGGTTGGTTTATTGGGACGTTTGTCTTTTAAACACCTGCTTTCTCTGGTGACATAATGCTCAATATCCTTCTGCATGTATGGCCAGAAGAAGCGTTCTCTGATAAGATTGACAGTTCTTTCTACTCCCAAGTGTCCCATTTATTCATGGAGTTCTTTGAATACTGTTCTGTGGTAGACTTTTGGCAGGACTAATTGTAGGTTCTGGCTCGTCTTCCTATAAAGAATACCATCTGAGTCGAGGTATAATTTAGACCATTCTCTGAATAAGGCAGTTACAGCTGGTGGTTCTGTTTTTCTCTCCTTCTTAGCTAGAAATCTATTTTGATGTTTGTAATATAGCAGTCTCCCAATGATCTTGTCTTCTTCTTGTGCTTTTCTGATGTTGTTTTCTTGTTTCTTTTGGGAGCTGGTTAACGCTTGCTATGGGGCTTTGTTCAGCTTCCCCTGCTGCACTTTCTACAGTTACAGGACACCACCATGGCATATGTTTCTCCTCTTGTATTTGAACTGCTTGCACAGTACTACCAACAGCTTCCATGCTGATTTCCTGGGAACATTCCTTCATGTATAGGTCAGGATCTAGTGGCATTCTAGACAACCCATCAGCATCTGCATTTGCTTTCCCTGGACGGTATTTAATGCTAAAATTGAAGTCTGCAAGTTCTGACACCCACCCATGGCCTGTCGCATTTAATTTTGCTGTAGTGAGAACATAGGTTAGTGGATTGTTGTCTGTATACACCACAAATGATGGACTATAGTACAAGTAGTCTCTAAAACGGTCACATATTGCCCATTTCATTGCCAAAAACTCAAGTTTTCCAGAGTGCAAATGGTAGTTTTTCTCTGCTGCAGTAAGAGTTCTTGAGCCATAACCGATAACTCTCAACTTGCCATTTTGCCTTTGATATAGAACAGCACCAAGTCCTTCCTGAGATACATCACAGTGCATTATAAATGGGTGGTTAAAGTCTGGATACCCCATCACCGGTGGCTTAACTAACAAATCAATCAGTCTCTCCAGTATTTCTTGATGATGAGCAGTCCAATTGATGGGCTGATGTGCAGGAAGTTGACTTTTTCTCTTCTGTTTAAACCTCTCTCTTTTTGCTTTCTTTTCTGTGGTTGATGTTGAACTTGGCCCTGCAGACAGTAGATCATACAGCGGAGCAGCAATCCGGGAGAAATTCTGAATATATGTCCGGTAGTAGGACAGAAAACCTAGTCTTTTCCTAAGCTCTCCCACTGTAGATGGAGGTTTATTTTTCAACCCCATAACTGGAGCAGTTTCTGCTGGATCCATAGTATAGCCATCACCAGAGATAATCTTACCTAGGAAGCGGACTTGTCTTTTGAACAGCTCACATTTCTTTGGTGTTAGCTTGATTCCATGGTGTTGATAGCGCTGGAGCACAGTCCATACATGTACCACATGTTCAGTGAAAGACTTACTGTGAACCAGGTTATCATCAAGATATGGTTGACAGATACTATCTCTCAGTCCTTCTAAGCATTCTTCCATGCTTCTCTGAAATTCTGCAGGAGCTGAGCTTAGCCCAAAAGGAATACGGATCCATTCATATAATCCCCAAGGTGTTATGAAGGCTGTCAAAGTTCTGGATTAGCAGCCTACTGGATTCTTCCATAAATCCTTGGTGGTAGGCTTTTCCTTGATCAAGCACAGAAAACCAAGAACTTCCTGATAAACTATTTAGCATATCTTGGATTCTAGGTATAGGATGACGATCAGGAACTGACTTTTGGTTTAGCTCTCTATAGTCACAGCAGAGTCTCAGGCTACCGTCTCGCTTTCTTACACATACTATAGGAGAAGAATAGGATGATTTTGATTTCCTAATCCATCCTCTATTTATCAGGTCTTGTAGGTACTCCTTTACTTCTTTATGAAGAGGTTTAGGCACAGAAGTATATGTCTTTGTAACAGGGGTGGTATCTTTTAGATTAATCTTTAATTGGAGTGATGGGATACATCCAATATCAGACTCATCTCTGGAGAATGCATGACATTCTTCTTTTAACATCTGCTTTACTATGCACTGTTCTTCTATATCCAGATGATGTATAGGAACCGGAGCATCCCATTCCTCTTTAACTGAAGGCACTTCACTCTCTGGTTTGTCATCATTTTCCAATGTTTGAATGCTTGTGGTCAAAGAAGAAACCTGAACAGATTTTATGCAAGCTGGGTATACTGCTTTGACTGTTTCCATGTGACCCAACACAGTTTTTGGATCCAGTACAATATCATGTTTAGTGGGGTTCATTACTGGAATGGTTACCCGAGCATAGTTGTCATAAGGTACAATCACAGTAGTCTCATCTGTACATATTCCCTCCGGTAACTGTGCATTGTTACTTGGCACAAAGAGCATTTTCTGGTTCTTTTTATGAGGTCCCACATGAACACCACACTTGACACCCATTACCGTACCTGCTGGAATAATGGTGTGAAGTACTCCAGTTCTTACCTCCTTAGAAAATGCTTCTGCTTGGCTCACTTGTGCAGCTTTTACCAACATCTCTGCTTTTCTTGTAGGCAGCGAAAATGATGCAGCTAGTGTACTCACCAACGACAATGAAGGGGTTTTTCTTAGGATGATTTCCTCAATCACATTATATCCAATGATTGGCTCTTCAGCTACGTTGTTGTCACTGGATACAAGGAAAGGCACCAGGAGTTCTATGTTGTCATTATCAGAGTTCAGTTGAAAAGTTCCTTCAATCCATCCAATGAAAGGAATTTCAGTCTTGTTTACTGCTCTCCCACATAACGGTTCAGAGCCTAGTAATTCTTCCACTGCCCTTACTTCTGTTTGAGGAAGGTACTGTTTTCGCCAACTTTCATTGATGATACTTGCTTGAGCTGCAGTATCCCATAATGCCTGAACAGGAACACCATTCAGTGCACATAGGACCATACACCTTTTTCCTATTAAATTGATGAGTTTCCTTTGGCCTCTTGATACATTTTCACTTATCTTTGAGTTAGCTGTTGTACACTTACTAGTAGTGACTAGCTCTGTATTGCTTTGTTGAAGCTCCAGTTGTTGGATGCGATCACATACATTTTGGAAATAAGCGTGTAATAGATTTTCTTTGGCTTCCATACCTAAAGATGATACTTTTTTTGGTTGGGACTGAGGCTTGGCACAGGTTACCGGTTGTCCCTCCCTAGCAACCTCCTGTCTTTTAACTGTGTAGATCTTGGTGCACAACATCCCATAGCGTAATGTCCTTCTTTTCCACATTTGTAGCAATGGTGACACATCTGACCTTGATTTGATGCCTTGCAGGCCTCACAAATTGGATTCTGTTTACTTCTGGAAGATACTTGGGATGTAACCAACCTTGGTTCTTGAGAAGTCTTCAGTAGCGTTTTCAATTCTGACATCTCATTCCTCAGTTCTTTCATAGCCTCCTGCCAGTTTGTCACTTCTGTACCTTCTGAAGGTGGAACTTTCTTTGTTTTTAGTGTAGAAGGAGCAGCTTGAGTTGTAGATGACTCTACTTTTGTAAGCAATCCTTGTTGTGTGGTACCAGCCTGCATTTTGCTAAGTTTGCTGCTTTTGCTGGAAGAGCACTTCTTTAATTTCTGTTCCCTCTCTTGTTCTAAGCTGGCAGCTTCATTCATTTTCTCTATTAATATGTCATCAGTGACAGTGTGATCATCCAAATAGGGTTTCAGTTGGAATTTAATGTGTTCACTGAGCAGTCCTGTTCCTACTGATCTCAGGAATTTTCTTTGAATCAAATCCGTTTCAAATTTCTCCTCTGCTCCCACTTCTCTAGAGGCAAAGAGAAGTCTGTCCTTTAGTTCTATAGCCCTGAAGAGGAAATTTTGAGGAGATTCTTTGCTATCTTGAGAGATATTTATTAACCGGTGGTATAAGTCAGAGTTGCTCTCCTCCTTGTAGTGTCCTTTTAAAATAGTCTTCAGCTGTGGCAGTGTTAAGTCACTTTTCATCTCTAACATATTTCTTATATTCAGGCCTGGGCTTATTGCTTTATCTACTGCCTCAATCATCTCTAATTCACTGTAGCCTCTTTGCAGTCCCATGTCTATCTGGTGCATGAGATTTATGTAAGACAGTTTGTCTTTTTGACCTCTTTCACCAATTTGGCCACTAATTTTGAAGTCTTTACATATTGTCATTTCTGGCAGCATTTTCTGTGGTGAAGTCCTGTAGTTAGTCTCTATTTCTTTATTTAATCTTTATTTATCATTTTTTAAAGCACTTACAAAATGTAAAGATATATTATACGTATCTTAAAAAAGTTACAGACATCGTTCAAAGAAAAGACAAATGTAAATAATAAAACATAAACAAAAGCAAGAAAATAATAATAAAAATAATAATATCATGTCATGTGTGCACTCACATAAATAAAAATATGACTATTTCTACAAAGAACATCGTCAAACCGACCCTTCTAATCCTAATGTCGTATGGAGATAGATATATATCCAATAGTTCTATCTCTAACACATGCAACACATTATAGTTAAGCCTTGCCCACCCCAGAGTGTAGCCAATCCCGCCATTGGTCCCATAGATCCATGAAGCTATCGTGTGAAAGATTGTCCCAACTCAGTAATTCCTCCAATCGATATATATCTTTTACTTTAAGCACCCATTCACCCAATGTCGGGGGGGATTTACTAAGCCAATGGAGTGGGATAAGAAGCTTAGCGGCCGATATCAGAATAGCAGCTAAGTTACGTTTGGATATAATACAGGAAGGTTCAGAGAGATTTAATAATACTAATGCTGGCGAGAGAGGGATAGAAGTACCACAAATGTGATTAATAGAAAATATTATCTGGTGCCAATAATTTTGTATTAAAGGACAACCCCACCAGATATGGTATGCAGAACCCAATTCTGCAAGGCATCTCCAGCATTCCACCTGTCTGGTTGGATCCACCCTATGCAGGGCATCAGGGGTCCTATACCATCTAGTAATTATTTTGAATGAGTTCTCCTGAATCCGGACACATCTAGAGATGCCATGAGAATTAGATAGAATTGTGGAAACTTCTGAGGCAGTAAAAGTTCTATTCAATTCCCTCTCCCACCCAGACAAATATACCGGTTTTTCCACCACCTGAGACTCCAAAATCTTTTTATATATTCTAGATATTGTACCCTTTAAAGGCCTAGTTGATAATATTACAGTCATGGCCAAAAGTTTTGAGAATGACACAAGTATTATATTTTCACATGATCTGTTGCCCTCTGGTTTTTATGTGTGTTTGTCAGATGTTTTTATCACATACAGAAATATGATTGCAATCATATTATGAGTAACAAAAGCTTATATTGACAGTTAGAATGAGTTAATGCAGCAAGTCAATATTTGCAGTGTTGACCCTTCTTCTTCAGGACCTCTGCAATTCTCCCTGGCATGCTCTCAATCAACTTCTGGACCAAATCCTGACTGATAGCAGTCCATTCTTGCACAATCAATGCTTGCATTTTGTCAGAATTTGTAGGTTTTTGTTTGTCCACCCGTCTCTTGATGATTGACCACAAGTTCTCAATGGGATTAAGATCTGGGGAGTTTCCAGGCCATGGACCCAAAATCTCTATGTTTTGTTCCCTGAGCCATTTAGTTATCACCTTTGCTTTATGGCAAGGTGCTCCATCATGCTGGAAAAGGCATTGTTAATCGCCAAACTGCTCTTGGACAGTTGGGAGAAGTTGCTCTCGGAGGACATTCTGGTACCATTCTTTATTCATGGCTTTGTTTTTAGGCAAGACTGTGAGAGAGCCGATTCCCTTGGCTGAGAAGCCACCCCACACATGAATGGTTTCAGGATGCTTTACAGTTGGCATGAGACAAGACTGGTGGTAGCGCTAACTTCATCTTCTCCGAATAAGCTGTTTTCCAGATGTCCCAAACAATCGAAAAGGGGATTCATCAGAGAAAATGACTTTACCCCAGTCCTCAGCAGTCCACTCCCTGTACCTTTTGCAGAATATCAGTCTGTCCCTGATGTTTTTTCTGGAGAGAAGTGGCTTCTTTGCTGCCCTCCTTGAGACCAGGCCTTGCTCCAAGAGTCTCCGCCTCACAGTGCGTGCAGATGCACTCACACCTGCCTGCTGCCATTCCTGAGCAAGCTCTGCACTGCTGGTAGCCCGGTCCCACAGCTGAAACACTTTTAAGAGACGGTCCTGGCGCTTGCTGGTCTTTCTTGGGCGCCCTGGAGCCTTTTTGGCAACAATGGAACCTCTCTCCTTGAAGTTCTTGATGATGCGATAGATTGTTGACTGAGGTGCAATCTTTCTAGCTGCGATACTCTTCCCTGTTAGGCCATTTTTGTGCAGTGCAATGATGACTGCACTTGTTTCTTCAGAGATAATCATGGTTAACAGAAGAGAAACAATGATGCCAAGCACCAGCCTCCTTTTAAAGTGTCCAGTGGTGTCATTCTTACTTAATCATGACAGATTGATCTCCAGCCCTGTCCTCATCAACACCCACACCTGTGTTAATGGAGCAATCACTGAAACGATGTTAGCTGGTCCTTTTAAGGCAGGGCTGCAATGATGTTGAAATGTGTTTTGGGGGATAAAGTTAATTTTCTAGGCAAATATTGACTTTGCAAGTAATTGCTGTTAAGCTGATCACTCTTTATAACATTCTGGAGTATATGCAAATTGCCATTATAAAAACTGAAGCAGTAGACTTTGTAAAAATTAATTTTTGTATCATTCTCAAAACTTTTGGCCATGACTGTATACACTCAAACCATGAAGGAACATAAGCTCTTCCCCATGCCTTAAAAACAGGGAACAATATCTAGAAAAATGAGAATAATGGAGAAATGACCAATGCTTAGCTTTACCAAGCTGATGGAGATCGGGTATAGATGGGACCTTCCCTTGAGGTAATAAATCACCAACCCTAATATCACAAAAGCTCTGCCATATGCCCAATACATCCCTATAGTCTGGGTCCAATGCATATGGAACCAGACCAGCAGGCATGTACAAGGAGGGTGAGTGCCATAGATCAAGCCCCGACCCTAACTTATTCCATACCTGAACCATCCCCTTTAATAGGTCTTGAATATGTGTATTATGGACAGGGTTATGCCATAGCCTCGCCAGATCCCCTTTGGACAGCGAACTAGTAGCTATCTGACAACCCAATTTCCTATCTGCCGCTAAGAGTATCTCACTATAAAGTCGCAATTGGATCGCTTGATAATATGTTTTTATATCGGGCAGACTAAATCCCCCCCTGTTCTTAGGAAGCCTAAGAGTAGAATAGGCTATCCTGGGAGTAGAGTGTCTCCAGACAAATTGTGAGAACATTCTCCTGACTGCTGTAAAAAATTCAGCAGGCAGAAGAATGGGCACCGTTTGTAGGACATACATCAGTTTAGGAATGATATAAGTCTTAATAAGGTTTTTTCTGCCCATCTAAGACATATAGGGGATGTCCAGGTTATGCAGTGTAGTCTTAATTTCTAGAAGTAGTGGAGGGTAATTGAGCTGAAATAAATCCTTTAAATCCTTTGAGATGTACACCCCTAAGTATTTCAATGCAGTTTGGGCCCATCGAAAAGGGAACAACTGGGACAATTCAAAAGCCTCTTTCTCGGGGAAATTAATGCCCAAAGCAGTACACTTATTAAGATTAATCTTAAAATTTGATAAATAATCAAAATGATCAAGCAAGCTTATCAAGGCTGGGAAGGCCACTGAAGGATCCACCATAAAAAGAAGCATATCATCGGCAAAAGCTGTAGTTTGGTTAACTATAAGACCTTTTATTTCCGAATGCTGTCTAATGGCTTGAGCTGATGTCTCCAGAGACAGAACAAAGAGGGTAGGGGAGAGCGGGCACCCCTGCCTCGTGCCGTTTCTTATCTCAAACGGCGGTGACATGGTGCCATTGACTCTGACTCTGGCATAGGGTGAGGAGTACAGGGACAGCACCGCAGAGGCGAACTGACGGGGAAAGCCAAACTTATATAATACTGATTCCATAAACCTCCAATCCACTCTATCAAATGCCTTTTCAGCATCTGTGCTTAACAAGGTCAATTTGATATTCTTACGGGAGGCATATTCCACCGCCTGAATGACTCTGAACGCGCTGTCCCTGCACTCCCGCCCCCTCACAAATCCCGACTGCTCCGGAGAAATCAGTTCCTCCACCAATAACGACATCCGATTAGCCAATAACTTGGCCCATAACTTCATGTCTGCATTCAAAAGTGAGATGGGTCTATAACTGGCCGGTAAATCTGTATCCTTACCCATTTTAGGAAGGACCCCAATATGTGCCTCCAAGGCTTGTTTTGCAGGTAGTGCTCCTTGAAATAATGAATTAAAGTATTGAACCAAGCGGGGACCTAAGACAGGGAAAAACTTTTTATAATATGCCACGGGTAATCCATCCGGGCCCAGGCTCTTCCCTATAGGAGTCGATTTAAGAACTCCCTGTAATTCCTCCATAGTCACTGGAGATGTCAATTTTATTAGTTGGCCATCCGGAATTGTTGATAAGTTAAGAGAGTCTAAAAATGTCTCAATATCTGCCTGTCTAGTCCCTTCCTCCATATTTAGCTTTCCAGGGCATAAATTATACAGCTCCTCGTAAAAAGCCGAAAAAGTAGCAGCAATACCTGTAGACTCCTTCAGTAACCTCCCCTCCTTATTTTTAAGCTGATGGATAAAGGATTTTTCCCTATTCTTTTTTATTAAGGCCGACATCATCCTATTACCACGGTCACTATGTGCATATTGCTTATACTTCGCACTAAGATATGATCGTGTGGCCTTGGTGTTGAGTAGGTCTTTAAGAGAAGATCTCTTGTTTTTAAGGTCCTCTAGATCTTTAGCAGCTAAGGTCCGCTTATGTGCACTCTCCAAACAAGCGATTTGTGAAAGTAGGGTGGTCAACTGGAGCATTCTACTCTTTTTCATATGGGTACCAAGAGCTATTAATTCGCCTCTAAGGACCGATTTATGTGCTTCCCATATTGATGCCCAGGATACCTCGTCTAAGACATTATCCATAAAATACTCCTCAATTCTGCTAGACAACCTCCGGATGTTATCTAACAAGGTCGGATTGAGTCTCCAGGACCACTCACCTCTTGGAAGTTCCCGTAGAGCCAATGTGACCTCAACCGGAGCGTGGTCGGAAATAGTAATATTGTGCATATTAGTATCGACTACTCTGGGGAGGTACCTGTTGCTAATGAAAAGATAGTCTAAACGCTGATAGGAGTTATGTGCGTTTGAATAAAAGGTATAATCCCTTCTATCTGCATAAAAGGCCCGCCAGATGTCACTAACTCCCATCTCGCCAAGCCTATGACGAATGCCCTTTAATACACCATGCGAGATAGCCGACCTTTGTCTAGAAGAATCGAGGGAGGGATTAAGCGTAAGATTGCAATCACCTCCTATTATAAGCACCCCTGATGCGAACAAAGATATAGTATGCAACATATCTTTGAGCCAATTAGCTGTCCCTTTATTCGGAGCATATATATTGCAAATAGTAATCTCTAAAGTTCCTATCAAACCTTTTAGCAACAGGTACCTACCCTCTGGATCGACTATAGCCGCAGTTTTCTTAAAGGGCACCTTATCTGAAATACCAATACTGACTCCCCGCGTAGATTTTTTATCATAACTCGCATGAAACCAATATTTAAACTGAGAGCACAATAAATTCGGTTCCTTGTTAGTGCGGAAATGTGTTTCTTGTAGCAGGATTATATCAATACTAAATTTCCTTAACAGCCTAAATATATGACTCCTTTTGACTGGGGAGTTACCGCCATTCACATTAAATGTGGCCAATTTAACTTGGTGAGCAGTCATAGTGATTAGCAAACCTAACTTTATAAAAGCTGTGGTGCACTACATGACCAAAATAACAAAAAAGAAAAACATAACAGTAAACCAAAACAATAAAATAAAGAAAAAACAAAAAACACGATGTCTGAAGGCAATAAGCTCTATATAGAGCGATATAGGGAGAGGTAAAGCTCACAACCATGTGAACCTGATCGACCAAACCCCCTGACCCAAACCCGTATTCATCAGGCCCTAATAAAGCTGCCTAGACAATTGTGTATAAATGCAATCTCCTAGGACAACAAACATAATGATCCAACAGGTTCACTTAGATACACCATAGTAAAAAATAATGAAAAAACTAGGACTATTCACCGAGGAATAGTCAAACCAAAATGTGCATTACTATAATTAGCAAAGCCTAAATCAGGGTAAAGAAAAACTAAATCAAGTAAGAACCGAGTCCTGAGATCTTCTCACACGTGCTGATTTAGATTTCTTCGTAGTTAACCACGTCGAGCCTTCAGGTAATGCAGGCAAAGCATCTATATCCTCTGGTAGAGGCAGCCAATTTGGAATGTCCACCGGAGCCAGCCTGAGTATATCCCAGACCTGTTGCAAGTCCTCAGGAGTATGGATAACCAAATGCTTATTCCCTGCTGTAATAAGTAAGCCAAAAGGAAAAAGCCACGGCCACAGGGGGAGGAGCCTGACCGTGCTCGATGGTGGCTGCTTGAGAGGAGCTCTTCCACCAACAGACTCCCTTCAGCCCGTCTAATAGCTTTCCACCGGTATTATGGGCCGCACAAAACCGAAAGAGAAGGGGAAGGAACTATCTGGGACTCCGAAACCGGCATGGTCGCAGCCTGATATGGAGAAATATTTGAAAAAGCCGACTGGCGGGCAGCAGCGTCGCAGGGCTAAGATGGCGTCGGTAAGCCCGCGCATTGACTCGGCCAGTGAAAACTCCGACGAGGACAGCGAGGTGGAACAGCGTGAACCACAAGAATCTGAGGTACTCACAGTTAGGAGCCTGGAGCACGCTCTACAAAAGGCACTCGCTCCCTTGGCTGCTGATCTTACCTCCATTAAAACAGATGTTCGCCAGATTGGGGAACGAGTAGAGGCCTTGGAGGAGGTTCAGTGTGAGTTGTTCAGTGCTGCCTTGAGAGATTCACTTAAAACCTATAGGGCCGCTGTTGTAAACTCCATGCTCCTTCTGGAAGACCAGGAGAATAGGTGCAGACGGAAAAATATCCATATCAGAGGCCTCCCGGAGGTTGTAGAGCAAGAAGACCTGTACCTAATTATGGGCAAAATATTTGCCTCTTTATTGGGGTCTGAACGTGCTGGCACTATTGTTGTAGAAAGAGTTCACCGGGCTTTACGCCCGAAACCATCATTTTCAGAAAATCCAAGGGACATTATATGTGGCCTCTTGAGTTATAGAGACACGGAAGCTATTTTACAAGCAGCACGCGCTGCAAGCGAGGTTGCATTAGGAGAAATAAAGCTGCAACAATATCAAGATCTGGCCCCTTCAACATTGCAGAAACGTCGGGCACTTAAGCCGCTGACAGATGCTCTACGTGCTGTAAAAATACCATATAAATGGCTTTTTCAGTTAGTCTCTTTTTCTGACATCTCTTGCTTTGCTTGACCTGCTATAGCTTTTTCTAGAAGCTTGCTTGATTCCTGGAATGCTTTTTGCAAAGCGAGGTACTGTCCCTTTAAATCTTCCAATTGAGTCTGCTCTGTCAGGGTCTCAGTCTCTTTTGCCTGTGCCCCCACCTTTGTCTCTGAATGCAGATCTGTGATGAACTGTTTGCACTTTTGGAGGAACAGACAGGTAACATCTTCATCCTCTGTTTCTCCCACTTCATCAAGCAGGCTGTTGATAGCATTCAGGAGGTGTCTGCGGGTTCTGGCTTTGGAGATTTGCTCTCCTGGCACTTTAATGTATTTGCTAACAGCACCCAGTTCTTCAAATGTTAACTGCAGCAAGGACTCACTAATGTCATTAAAGGGACACTATCGCGAAGAAAAAATTTTTGATATGTTTTACAACATAACAAAAGCAGGTTTTAACATAATGTATTTTTCAAATTGTGTAAATGTTTTTTTTTTTAATTCAGTTTTCTTGCCTTACATGGGGGCTGCCATGTTGGAAGTAAAGTGTGACAGTCTGGATTTACAACACAATGGCACCTCAGGCATGTACATAGGCTTCCTCAGTCGCTGCTGACCCTATAGAGAATGAATGGAAGATGTGAGCCCGCCCCTGTGATGACACCAGTAACACACAGCCAGGTCCTCCCTCCTTGCTGCTGGGGACTCAGAAACAGAGTAGATGGAGGTTCTTGGGGCTGTAGGACCTTAGTGATGTAATCGGCCATGTGACCAGTGGGGGAGGAGACTGAGGAGCAGAGATCTGTGTTTTTGTAATGAAGCCATTGTCTCATCTTATCTTGCTGAAGCAGTGATGTCACCGCTGAAGGTGTGAATTGGTGATGTCATTGGTACCACCCACTTTTTTGCAGCATGCCTACTTACAGGTTGCTCAAAGCCTCATTTGGCCAGCAGAGCTCCCCCTGGTGACCAAAGATGGTAAATATGGTAAAATCTAATATTTATTTATAATATTTCACACATTGGAATTTTTATTTATTTATTTATTATTTCTTACAAATATATAATAGATTTTTTTAGCATAAATAAAATATAGAACAGGTTTTTGTGATAGATTCCCTTTAATGTAGCTCTCCACATCCATTGTCAGTCTGCTGTGCAGGATCTCACTGAGGGGACACTCACAGGATATCACTAAGATGGCTGCACTTTATAGGCTCTTTTCTATCTCTTATTGAGTGAATTCTGCTCTGTATCTTCTATGAATTGTCACTCAATCCCATCCTCGTCGCCATTTTTGTTGCACACCTAATGAGTTGACATGGGTGTGGTTGGGGGGGGGGTATATTCTTTATTTAACATTCATCTGCAATAATAAGGATCAGACATGGAGATTAGGACCTCCCTTCTCCTTGGTATCTGAGGTGCACTGCAATAAGTGTCCTTTAAAACTACATAATAGTGGTACATTACAACAAATATTGAGTCATTACTTACATCAGTGACTGCATTAACATGTACTGAGCAATAAAATATGAGAATAAGAACAATAACATGACTGCAGCAATAATCACTGTACCTGCAATAATAAGGAACATGCATCAGACATAGAGATTGGGACCTCCCTTCTCCTTGGTATCTGAGGTGCACTGCAATAAGTGTCCTACCAGAAACACTCTTCTGAGATAGATGGTTCCACTCTAGTGTCATATTACAGGACCTGTATGCTGCTATTCTGGCACTTGTTAACATTAAAATTTGATGGGGGTGGATCATTCTCTTTACATATCTCACACATGCCCTCTTTTTTAGACCTGTCATAAACAGGGAAAAATCGTAGATTGCGGCGCAACTAACCACTGGGCCATAATCTGCACCTGAAATACGCCTAATATAGGCGTATTTCAAGTTAATAAATTACCCTTATAGTGAATAAAGAAATGGTCTTACCACTCTTGAAGATACAGTTATGAGGCAACTACTGTTGATAATCTGAAAAGAGCCAAGGCAGAGTCGGGATTCTGTTCCTTCTGATACTGCCACCCGCCTGATGCCACACACCTGCTGTCTCTGCCTTCTTCTCCTACTGCCACAATTTTGTGCTGGTACTACACCACTAGTGTCCCTGTTTGGCCTTGTTGACATCACAGTTTATTTAGCCATTCTCTTGATCTGTCCCACAATGGATCCTGCCTTTGGAGAATCCTTAAAGAGACCCTGTCACCACAGAGTATACTAAGTTACATTACAATAGGGAGGAGATATAAATAATTAAACACAGAAGGAGATACCTTTGGAAGAATAACAACAGTGAATTTAGTCATTATGTTATGAGAGAAAACAGCTCCTGGGAGCGGCCATCTTGTGACTGGCTGCACAGCATGCTGTGTGCATACAAGCCCCGCCCCCACACTCCAGGCCTGTGTGCTCTGCAGTCACAGCAGTCAGAGCCTCCTATCAGTGTCACTGCTCACAGCCGCCTCTGTATATAACCACATGATAAAACCCCATTCACACGACCATATGAATGGGGCCACATCTATTCCGCAATATTGCGTAATAGATGCGGCCACATTCACTTCTATGGGAGCGGGCAGCCGCGCCACTGAGCCAGCTCCGTGCCGCAGCTCCACATAAAAAGATAAAGCATGTCCTATACTTGTCCGCAATAGCGGACAAGTATAGGCATTTTGAATGGGGCGCCTGGCCATGTGTTCCACAGCGCTGCGGAACACACGCCGGGCGGCAGCCATAGTATTGCACATCTATCTTATTAAAATATAAAAAATATTTATCCCGTACAGCAAACAGTGAAACGGAAAAAAGTCAAAATGGCGTTTCTACGTTTTTTTGGCTGTTTCACCTTCCACAAAAGTTGAATAAAAAGTGATCAAAATGTCAGACACCACAAATTGTACCAAAGGAAAGTACAGATCTCCCCACAAAAATGACCACTCACACAGCTACGTACACTTACAAATAAAAGTTATGGGAGTTAGAATATGGTGATGCAAAGAAAAAAACATATATTTTTTTAGTTTTTTTGTATTAAAATGTAAGAAAAACAAAAGTTATTTGGCTTTGGGAAGGCTGTGAGTAAAAAAAAAAACAGAAAATCCTCCAGTCGTGAAGCAGTTAAATAAAAAGGAAACAATTTTTTTTCCAAAAGGTTGTTCAAACAAAAAAATTGCAAAAATAAAATCCCCTCTACATATTTGGTATCACTGCGTACCCACATACCCACACTGCGTACCCACATACCCACACTACACAAACATGTAATTTATCCTCTTTGTTGTTTGCGATACAAAAATGCTATAATTTTTTTTTTGCATATTCACAACCAGAAAACAGAAAATGATTAAAAACTGATACAGTACACACAGTGTGTGTGTAATACACATACACAACTATACAGGGTATATACACACATATACAGGGTATACACTCACCGGGCACTTTATTAGGTACACCATGCTAGTAACGGGTTGGACCCCCTTTTGCCTTCAGAACTGCCTCAATTCTTCGTGGCATAGATTCAACAAGGTGCTGGAAGCATTCGTCAGAGATTTAGGTCCATATTGACATGATGGCATCACACAGTTGCCGCAGATTTGTCGGCTGCACATCCATGATGCGAATCTCCCGTTCCACCACATCCCAAAGATGCTCTATTGGATTGAGATCTGGTGACTGTGGAGGCCATTTGAGTACAGTGAACTCATTGTCATGTTCAAGAAACCAGTCTGAGATGATTCCAGCTTTATGACATGGCGCATTATCCTGCTGAAAGTAGCCATCAGATGTTGGGTACATTGTGGTCATAAAGGGATGGACATGGTCAGCAACAATACTCAGGTAGGCTGTGGCGTTGCAACGATGCTCAATTGGTACCAAGGGGCCCAAAGAGTGCCAAGAAAATATTCCCCACACCATGACACCACCACCACCAGCTTGAACCGTTGATACAAGGCAGGATGGATCCATGCTTTCATGTTGTTGACGCCAAATTCTGACCCTACCATCCGAATGTCGCAGCAGAAATCGAGACTCATCAGACCAGGCAACGTTTTTCCAATCTTCTACTGTCCAATTTCGATGAGCTTGTGCAAATTGTAGCCTCAGTTTCCTGTTCTTAGCTGAAAGGAGTGGCACCCGGTGTGGTCTTCTGCTGCTGTAGCCCATCTGCCTCAAAGTTCGACGTACTGTGCGTTCAGAGATGCTCTTCTGCCTACCTTGGTTGTAACGGGTGGCAATTTGAGTCACTGTTGCCTTTCTATCAGCTCGAACCAGTCTGCCCATTCTCCTCTGACCTCTGGCATCAACAAGGCATTTCCGCCCACAGAACTGCCGCTCACTGAATGTTTTTTCTTTTTCGGACCATTCTCTGTAAACCCTAGAGATGGTTGTGCGTGAAAATCCCAGTAGATCAGCAGTTTCTGAAATACTCAGACCAGCCCTTCTGGCACCAACAACCATGCCACGTTCAAAGGCACTCAAATCACCTTTCTTCCCCCATACTGATGCTCGGTTTGAACTGCAGGAGATTGTCTTGACCATGTCTACATGCCTAAATGCACTGAGTTGCCGCCATGTGATTGGCTGATTAGAAATTAAGTGTTAACGAGCAGTTGGACAGGTGTTCCTAATAAAGTGGCCGGTGAGTGTATATACACACATACATACACATATACAGGGTATATACACACACAAACCTTTATACACACAGTTGTACATTAACACATTAATACAGAAGCTATACATTATACACACAGGCACTTATATACATGTATAGCAAATATTTATTACTCTTTTCTGCAAACTTACATTTAGGTGCAAGGACTAATGGGTTGTGATGGAGGGAGCAGGTATCTTCAGCTGTGAGGTGGGGAGGATCGTTATGCAGAGGGTGTCAGTCATAACTCCCAAATGTCCCTCTTTTGGAGGGACAGTCCCTCTTTTTGACCCAAGTCCCCCTGTCCCTCTTTGATCCTTAAATGTCCCTCTTTTTGACCTGGAGAATTAATGCATAAATGTGCATTAATAAATTTACTAAATTGCTCCTAACGTGTTTGTATGGTTTCTACCTGTATATGAGACCAGAACTTCATTATTTGGTGCAATTTGTGCCTTAAAATATCTATAATCTGATGATTTATGTGTTAATATTTATATGGACCATGAAACGCAAGAAAAAAATTGGCGCAGGGGCTCCAGTAATTATGCTTTGGGTGGACTTAGAGGGGTGGCCTAGAATGAAAAAGAACTGCCATGATGTTCACCGCACACATTGTCCCTCTGCAATTTTCAAAAGTTGGGAGGTATGGTGTCAGCATCTGCACAGTCAGGCTCTGTCCTCTTCCAGAGACAGGATGTCTGCAGCTCCGCTGAGTAGTGAGGGCAGTGCAGGGGAAGAAACTGAAAGTAACTGGTGCTGTTACTCTCACAATGCACTGTACAGTGAAGCTCAGAGCAGGATCCCTGGGTGGATGAATTAGTCTGACAGCGCTCTGTATCTCACATCTCACTCATCCAGGGATCCTGCTCTAAACTTCAGTGTACACTTCAGTGTGGGGAGGAAATGACATCAGAGCACTGAGCATGCCGGGAGCTGCCTGTGAAGCTCTTCCAGAGGAGTCGGCAGTTTATATGAAGAGCAGGTACCATAGACTTTGCAATAGTATAGGAAACTTTTTTTTTAATAATTGTATTTAGACATTTTATTATTTCATTAAAACATATATTTTCTTCAAAAAAAGTCAATGAAAAAATTTGGTGACGGGGTCTCTTTAAGTCCTCTATGCCATGGTCAGTGTTTTGCATCAGGATTTACTCATGCTTTGGATGCCAAAAGCAGGAGTACGTCCGAAACACAGAAGACATGCAAATATATCCTTCACATGTCATCCCTTTGAATCCGGAGGCAAAAAAAAAAACTGTCTTATTTGAAGTTGTTTGGGAGCAGCATCTATACAAGCAGGCAAACAACATGAATTTGTTTTCATTTGAATGTTTGATTTCAAGTGTGTGTTTGTAATAGTGTGCGACCTTAGATTAAGTGACTTGAGATTCAGGGACTTTTGGATGGGACTACAGTAAGTCAGTTGCTTGCAGTCACTGCACTGTATTATTGTATTTTTTCTTTCTCTTTTCTCAAGTAATCCCCATTAGTATGTGTTCCATTATTGACAGCGCAGTCTAGTGCACATCTTGTCTAATGCATGCAGTCCTGCAACAGCTGTTTGAGGGTGTATATCTTTGTTTCAAATGTGAGCAAATTACTAGTTTGGAATTGCACATCGTGTATCTAAACGAGCAAGTTTCAACACTGAGAAGCGTTAGCAATTTGGAAAACAGTTTGCTGCTCACTGAGCAGGCACCCTATGGGATAAATATGGGGGAGGGAGGTAGCATGGAGGCTCAGGAAAGTGAGGTAGGCTATCCCTAATCTAGCACACCCCAAAAAGTTTGCAAGGTTGGCAGATGAGGGGGATATTAGTTCAGTGAGAGCACTGCTACAGCCAGCCACTTCCTCTGCCAGTTACGCTAATTTTGGCTCCAGTAAAAAGGGGACCAGGAGAGAAAGGCAGGACAGACAGGTGCTGGTAGTGGGAGACTCAATTATTAGGGTTACAGATAGGGCGATCTGTCTCGAAGACCGGGATCATTAAACAGTGTGTTGTCTTTCTGGCGCTCAAGTTCAACATATGGCGGATTGGATTGACAGATTACTTAGAGAGGCTGGCAAAGATCCAAAAGTCATGGGCCATATTGGAACCAAAGACAAAGTTAGAGGTAGATGGAGCATCCTTAAAAATAATTTTAGGGATTTAGTTCACAAGCTTAGGGCAAGGACCTCAAAGGTAGTGTTTTCCGAAATACTACCTGTACCATGTGCCACACAAGAAAGGCAGCAGGAGATTAGGGAGGTTAACAAGTGGCTCAAGAACTGTAGTAGGAAGGAGGGGTTTGAGTTCCTGGACAATTGGGCAGACTTCTCTGTCGGCTACAGGTTCTATCATAGGGATGGGCTGCACCTCAATGGCGAAGGTACAGCTCTTTTGGGGAAGAAGATGGCTAGAAGGTTGCAGGAGTGTTTAAACTAGGGACTGGGGGTGAGGGTAATTACATTATAGGAGGGGAAGATAGTGCAGATAGAAACCTGGGGTGAGGTAATGGAATTGGAGAGTAATGTAAGGCGGGACTAGAACAGTTCATAAGGAAAGGTGTGGGGTACAAAAATATACAAAAAACTCTCAATTGTATATGCACTAATGCCAGAAGCCTGGAACTGGAATTTGTGCTGTGTGAGGAGGACTATAAAATAGTGGGAATAACTGAGACATGGCTGGATAAAAGATATGATTGGGCAGTTAACATACAGGGTTACAGTCTGTTTAGAAAGTATTGTCAAAACCAGGGAGGGGGAGGGGTTTGCCTTCATGTAAAGTCCCGTCTAAAGCCCACAATCTGGGAAGATATAAGTGAGGAAAATGAACACTAAATACTAATAGGAGTTTATTATAAGTCACCTAATATACCAGAGTCCACAGAAAATCTACCACTAAATGATATAGATGAGGCGGCAGATCAAGAGGTCATTAGTATGGGGGACTTCAACTACCCAGATATATACTGGGAAACAGCAACCTGTAGCTCTCATAAAGGAAACAGGTTATTGTCAATAACCGAAGACAATTACCTTTCCCAACTGGTTCAGGACCTGACTGGAGGGATGGCCATACTGGACTTAGTACTAGCCAATCGACCTGACAGAACAACAGATGTGCAGGTTGGGGGACACCTGGGAAATAGTGACCATAAAATAATAACCTTCTAATTGTCATTCAAGAGTGTTTCTTCAGGTAGGCACATATACCAAACTTCAAAAAAGCAGAATTTAGCCAACCAAGAGAGGCCATTGGTGTAACTAACTGGGGCAAAGTCCTCAAAAATAAAAATACAGCAACAAAATGGGATATTTTTAAAAACATCCTAAACTCTAATTTTGAGAGGTACATACCTTATGGGAATAAAAGGGTAAGTAATAGTGTTGAGCGAGCATGCTCGGTCGAACTCGCTGTTCAGCCGAGCATGCCTACACTCGGGTCCGCTAGGTGTTCGGCCGAACACCGAGTGTACTCGAGTGCAATGCTCAAGTCCCCTAGACGGATCCGTCATGACCCCAATGCACCGCGGTGCTCGATCATCACTAGTAAGTAACAAGAAAAAAAACAATGTGGATAAATAGAATTGTAAAAAAAAGCAATAAATTACAAAAAAGAAAGCATCTGAATCACTAAAACTGGAGCATCGAAAAACTAGAGACAGAGATTAATTTCCAAAGAGAGTAAAACTAACCCTAAAATGTACTTCAATTATATAAATGGTAAAAAGTATAAATCTGAAGGTGTCAGCCCTTTACAGAGTAATGAGGGGGAGTTGCAGACAGCAATGAGGAGAAATCAAAGCTATTAAATATTTTTTCTCCACTGTATTCACTGAGGAAAACAACTTTCAGATGGAATACAGATTGTAAACGTAAATTCCCCATTAAAAGTGCCCTGTGACCAAGGAAGAAGTACAGCGGCGTCTTAAAAAGATAGACAAATCACCGGAACCAGATGGCATACACCCCTGTATCCTAAGAGGATAAATGAATGTCATAGCCAGACCCTTATTTCTGATATTTAAGGACTTTATATTGACAGGGAGTGTTCCACAGGGTTGGCGCTTAGCAAATGTGTTGTCAATGTTCAAAAAGGGTCCAAAAACAGAGGCCAGAAAGTGGAAACTATAAGCCAGTAACTAGAGATGAGCTTATAGTGAAAGTTCGGGTTTGGTGTTTGGGTGATTTTATTATTTTCCATTATAACATGGTTATAACGGAAAATAATAGCATTCTTAAGACAGAATGCTAAATAAAATGGCCATTCAGGGGTTAAAAATAATTTAAAAAAAAACAACTCACCTCATCCACTTGATCGTGCAGCCGGTATCCTGTTCTTTCTTCTTTCTGCAGGACCTGCAAAAGGACCTGCGATGACGTCACCGTGCTCACCACGTGGTAAGCTCGGTGACGTCATTGCAGGTCCTTTTTAAGGTCCTGCAGAAAGAAGAGTATACCGGCTGTGCGATCAAGTGGATGAGGTGAGTGTTTTTTTATTATTTTTAACCCCTGAATGGCCATTTTATTTAGCATTCTGTCTTAAGATAATAAATAAAGTGAAGTTCGGGTCCCCATTGACTTTAACGTGGTCCGGGTTCGGAGTGAAGTTCGCTTCAAGTTCGTGTCCCGAACCCGAACTTTGAATTGAAATTCGGCCGAACCCAGCGAACTCGAACTCCCATGGGTTCGCTCATCCCTACCAGTAACATCTGTTGTTGGTAAACTATTTGAAGGTTTTCTAAGAGATGCTATCTTGGAGTACCTAAATGAAAATAACGCCATATTAGCATGGCTTTGTTAAAGGATCTATTAATTATTAATATTTTGTGGAATATTATTAATTAATATTCATAAATAGGCGTAACCGGCTCTCGCTAGCTCCGCCTATTTATTTCCTTTATTCAATCCGTTCCCTGCACTATGTGTACTGAACTGTACTATGGCGGCTACACAAAAGACAATGTATACAGTATTTTGAATAATAAAAAGATTTATTACAGAATACTAAAAGTCTACAGTCTAATTATTTAGACTATATCTATATATATATTTATATTGGTGTATATAAATATATATACATATAGCCACACAACAATACAATAACACAACCTCAGTATAAAAACTCAACTACACTGCACAATCCCACTTAATTCCACCCACAATACTAACTAAACATACATACACACACACACACACAGAATTACAGCAATTACAGCAGTACCCTCCCAAGCCTACTACTAGCTGTCCCTAAAAGTGGTTACTTATAATACAGGGGTTATAGGGGAATGCAAGAGGTTATCTACAGTGATGAAGGCACTGCAGGGGTCAGGAGTTTGGGGATAATTAGTGGTAACAGGGAGTTCCAGGGGTACTTAGCCAGTCTCTGTTTCTGGAGGGGCTGCTTGGCTTCCTTCCTCTGTGGTGATGAGTCCCCTCTCCCTGTGGTGGTCCAAGCTCCTCTCTCTTGTGGTGGTGACAGCTCCTCCCTCATGAGTAGTGGGGGGAAGGTGGCTTTCCATATGGCAGAGGTGTGGATGGCCCACGCTATAAAAAACAGGTTTAGCAAGTCACCAACTGCTTGATTGGGGTCTCCACACAAAGGGTCTAGATACCAATCAGGTGTGATAAACCTTCACAATGCAAGCAATGGAGGCCAACACCCCTGTTCATAGCAACCCTTGCTGTGAACAGCTGATACCAGAGGTGTGTGACAAAGGGTAGATGATCTTATCAATCCTCTGTCCTTTGATGTGCCCGAGAATGTCATCAGGGCGGCATCTCCCTCCTGCAAGTGCGCTGGTATGTGCCTCCCGGGGGATGCCCGGTGGAAGGTCAGTTTATATGTATATAGATAAATGCATATAAAACTGGGGCATATATACATGTATCTATATACATTAGGAGCAACTGGGGGCACAATATAATATATATAGGGGGCATCATATGCATCAGAGGGCACCACATATTGGGGCATATCTGGAGACCCACAGATACATATATAGAAGGCCCATATATAGATATACATGTATATGCATGCCTCATAAAGGGGGCATGCATGCATATACATATACACACATACATACCAGCACTTCCTTCTACAGGCTTCATGAGGGATGGGTCATGTCACACTAATTTAATCAGTTTCTATGACTGTGGCGAATCAATGGATGTCTTAAATATAAGCATTTGGTACTGTACCACATAAAAGGTTAGTATATAAATGTGAGATATGTGAAAAGGTTAGTATATAAATGTGAGAATGTGAAATATGAGAATGCTTGGACTGGGAATACTGTCACAAGTGGGGTACCACAGGGGTCAGTATTGGCAGATGAGGTTTAACGCTGACAAATGTAAGGTTATGCACATGGGAAGGAATAATGCAAGTCACCAGTACATACTAAATGGTAAAACACTGGGTAGCACTGACATGGTAAAGGACTTAGGAATTTTAGTGGACAGCGAACTAAGCTGTAGAAACCAGTGTTAGGGCCCATGCGCACGATCAATGCCGCTCCAGGACATATGGCCAGCTCATGGACCGTATGTCTCAGAGCGCATACGGTCGTGTGCAAGGGCCCTTAGGTAGCTGCTGCCAAGGCCAATAAGATAATGGGTTGCATCAAAAGGGGAATAGATGCCCATGATGAGAACATAGTCCTGCCACTTTACAAATCACTAGTCAGACCACACATGGAGTACTGTGTACAGTTCTGGGCTCCTGTGAACAACACACACATAGTAGAGCTGGAGAGGGTTCAGAGAAAGGCAACTACAGTAATAACTACAATGGGTGGACTTCAGTACCCAGAAAGATTATCAAATTTAGGATTATTCAATAAAAAAAAGACAACTAAGCGGCAATCTAATAACCATGTATAAATATATCAGGGGTCAGCACAGAGATCTCTCCCATGAACTATTTATCCCCAGGAATGTGACAGTGACGCGGGAACATCCTCTGCGTCTACATGAAAGAAGTTTTGTACACAAACATAGAAGAGGATTTTTTATGGTAAGAGCAGTGAGATTATAGAACTCTCTGAGGAGGTGGTGATGGTGAATTCACTAAAAGAGTTCAAGAGGGGCCTGGATGTATTTCTGGAGTGTAATAATATTACAGGTTATAGTTACTAGAGATGGGTTGTTGATCGATTGAGTTATTCTGATTGCCTGAAAGGTGAACTTCTTTCCCCTAAAGTGAGGAAAATTGGCTTCTACCTCACAGGGCTTTTTTTTTTGTCTTTCTCTGGATCAACTTGCAGGATAACAGGCCGAATTGGATAGACAAATGTCTTTTTTCAGCCTTGTAAACTATGTTACTAAACTATGTTACTAAGCAGAGCAGAGAGAAGGATCAGGCAACTGTTTAGCTCAGTGTTGTGAAGTAACTGCTGTGTGATTAGGACAGGTTTTGTATGTACTTATAGGACAGTGGCCATTTTATCTCTCCTAATGATTGCTCCCTAGTCAAAATGAGCCATTAAGACTAATGAAAGGTATTTGGGAATATATTTATAATAAAATAATATTTAAGTATTTTTATTTTCTTAATTCCTGGAGAACCCCTATGAATTACCTAAATGTAACTCTATTTTGTAATTAATGTAATTCAGTTTTGCAGGTACGCTATGCTGATGCAAAAACTGCATGTGCTTTTTTATCAGCATTTTTTTGTCCCCGAAACAGCCTTGACATGGGGCAAGCACCCTCAGAGTGATTCCTGTAGTTAAATATAAAGCTACTGAGACAATTAACTCCTCCTCTTAGTTAGGGGTATCAGAAAAGAAAAAAGGATTTTAAATTGTGTCAGTCGTTCTATACAATCTGAATGATCACAAAATAGACCACCTTACTATATTATATACTATATACAACCACTTAGGAAGTCCACAGAATTACACTCAGCCTCAACTACGATTTTTTTTTAAAACTCTACTTATTTGCAGGCCACTTAGTGCAGCAAGTCTTGTGGGAGCAAACATAACTTATGTAAAGGATTATTTAGAAATGAAATGTTTTATCTAAACCTTCTTTCTTTTTTAGGTGTGATTGTTCAAACATGGATTCTAAACCGCTACAGAATGGTACAGCTTGAAATAATAGATCAAGTGGTGATGTCATATGGTGGTTTGAGAGGTGCTGTTGCCTTCGCTCTTGTTGCTCTACTAGATGGTGAAAGAGTAAAAGCCAAGAACTTGTTTGTCAGTACAACTATAATTGTTGTATATTTTACAGTCATATTTCAGGTATGTTAATTTATGGATCAACAAGACTGCTTTCTATGATTTATTTATTATTTTCAGGTACATATTCCACCTTTTACAGCAGTTTGTACACAGCTGCTATTTTCGGTAATTTTTTACTGACTGATGAACCATAATCAGCTATTCTGAGAGTTGTAGACTGATTTTGAATTTTCATTCTTATAATCATGTCTTCTGTACCATAAAGGGGTTGTGAAAGAATGGGGGGTTGGCCAGACCTGTAAAGGAAGGATTAGTTACCTGCTTTCTGGTGCTGGCTCCCCACTCCTTCTCCTCCAGGCCTGCAGTGCTCCCTTGATGTAAGCATCTAGTTTGACATTGCCAATCACGGCCACTGTTGAGATCGGATCCCCTTGCATCATGTGACAGTTTACCGGCATTCGGAAGCAGGTAAGTAATCCTTCTTTTACAGGTCCGGACAAATGGGAGGGCTTGCCAATCCTTCCAATCCAATCCATCCTCCCTCCAAATTCTTGCTAACTCACCAAGTACACAGTAGAAAGGTTCTCTCACACTGATACAGGGGGTCAGGGGATACCACAACACACATGCATCTTGGGGGGCATGAATGGGGGGGGGCTGGAATGTGTATTCTCTTATATCTATTCATTCCATGGGAAGGTACAGGCTGCCAAAAACTACCTATTGATTTGGCATATTTGTTGCAGGTATCGCAATACTTAGACCAAAATTAAAAGAAAGAAGTTTAGCTACAGCGCCTTGAAAAAATATTCATACCTCTTGAACTTTTCCACATTTGTTCTTGTTACACCCACAAACTTGGGATAGACCAACACAAAATAGCAAGTACAGTATGTGTGAAGTGAAAAGGAAATGAAACATTTAATAAATAAAAATCTGGAAAGTGTGGTGTACATTTGAATTCAACCCCCTGTACTCTGATACCCCTAAATAAAATCCACTGTGACCAATTGCCTTCAGAAGTAACCTTGTTAGTAAATAAGGTCAACCTGTGTGTAATGTATTCTCAATATATCTACAGCTGTTCTGTGAAGGCCTCAGAGGTTTGTTAGTGACTATTAGTGATCAAACAGCATCATAAAACCAAAGAACACCACAGACAGGTCAGGGATAAAGTTGTGCAGAAGTGTAAAGCAGAGTTAGGTTATAAAGAAAACATTCCAAACTCTCAACATCTCACAGACCACTGTTCAATCCATCATCCAAAAATAGGAATATGGCACAACTGCAAACTTACCAATACCGGGCTGTCCACCTAAGGTGATAGCACAGGCAAGGAGAGCACTAATTAGAGAAGCAGCCACAATGCCCATGGTCACTCTGGAGATGCTGCAGAGATCCACAACTCAGGTGGGAGAAACTGTCTACTCTGGCCTTTATGGGAGAGTGGAAAGAAGAAGCCATTTTTGGAAGCAATCCATAAGAAGTCCCATTTGCAGTTTGCCACAAGCCATGTAGGGGATACAGCAAACATGTGGAAGAAGGTGCTTTGGTCAGATGAGTCCAAAATTGAACATTTTGGGCTACATGCAAAACGCTATGATTGGCCAAAATCTAACACCACATCACACTGTGAAACATGGTGGTGGCAGCATCACGGATGGCCCTAAATACAGGGCATTCCTGGAGGAAAGCCTGTTAGAGGCTATAAATGACTTGAGACTTGGGCAGAGGTTCACCTTCCAGCAGGACAATGACTCTAAACATATATCCAGAACTACAATGGAATGGTTTAGATCAAAGCATATTCATGCGGTAGAATGGCCCAGTCAAAATCCAGACCTAAATCCCATTGAGAGTTTGTGGCAAGACTTGAAAATTGCTGTTCACAGACACTCTCCATCTAGTCTGACTGAGCTTGAGCTATTTTGCAAAGAAGAAGAATGTCAGCCTCTAGATGTGCAAAGCTAGTAAACACATAGCCCAAAAGACTAGCAGCTGTAAGTATTGAATCAAGAGGGTGGAATATAAATGTACACCACACTTTCCAGATTTTTATGTATTAAAAATTTTGAAAGCCATTTTAATTTTCACTTCACAGATACTTTCTACTTTGTGTTGGTCTATCGTATAAAATTCCAGTAAAATACATTTAGGATTTTGGGTGTAACATGAAAAGAAATGTTGAAAAGTTTAAGGGGTGTGAATACTTTTTTCAAGGTACTGTACAGTGCCTTGCGAAAGTATTCGGCCCCCTGGAACTTTTCAACCTTTTGCCACATTTCAGGCTTCAAACAAAAAGATATAACATTTTACATTTTTGGTGAAGAGTCAACAACAAGTGGGTCACAATTGTGAAGTGGAACAAAATTTATTGGATCATTCAAACTTTTTTTGTAATAATAAAACTGAAAAGTTGGGCTTGCAAAATTATTCGGCCCATTTACTTTCAGTTCAGAAAACTCACTCCAGAAGTTCATTGAGGATCTCTGAATGATCCAATGTTGTCCTAAATGACTGATGAAGATAAATAGAATCCACCTGTGTGTAATCAAGTCTCCGTATAAATGCACCTGCTCTGTGATAGTCTCAGGGTTCTGTTTAAAGCACAGAGAGCATCATGAAGACCAAGGAACACACCAGGCAGGTCCGTGATACTGTTATGGAGAAGTTTAAAGCCGGATTTGGATACCAAAAGATTTCCCAAGCTTTAAACATCCCAAGGAGCACTGTGCAAGTGATCATATTGAAATGGAAGGAGTATCAGACCACTGCAAATCTACCAAGACCCGGCCGTCCCTCTAAACTTTCATCTCAAACAAGGAGAAGACTGATCAGAGATGCAGCCAAGAGGCCCATGATCACTCTGGATGAACTGCAGAGGTCTACAGCTGAGGTGGGAGAGTCTGTCCATAGGACAACAATCAGTCGAACACTTCACAAATCTGGCCTTTATGGAAGAGTGGCAAGAAGAATCTTCTCAAAGATATCCATAAAAAGTCTCGTTTACAGTTTGCCACAAGCCACCTGGGAGACACACCAAACATGTGGAAGAAGGTGCTCTGGTCAGATGAAACCAAAATCGAACATTTTGGAAACATACGATATGTTTGGCATAAAGCAACACAGCTCATCATCCTGAACACACCATCCCCACTGTCAAACGTGGTGACAGCATCATGGTTTGGGCCTGCTTTTCATCAGCAGGGACAGGGAAGATGGGTAAAATTGATGGGAAGATGGATGGAGCCAAATACAGGACCATTCTGGATGAAAATCTGTTGGAGTCTGCAAAAGACCTGAGACTAGGGTGGAGATTTATCTTTCAACAAGACAATTGAGAATATGTGGACAGAGCTGAAAACTGCTGTTCACAAACGCTCTCCATCCAACCTCAAATAGCTCGAGCTGTTTTGCAAGGAAGAATGGGCAAGAATTTCAGTCTCTAGATGTGCAAAACTGATAGAGACATACTACAAGTGACTTGCAGCTGTAATCGCAGCAAAAGGTGGCACAACAAAGTATTAATGCAAGGGGGCCGAATAATTTTGCACGCCCCACTTTTCAGTTTTATTATTACAAAAAAAGTTTAAATGATCCAATAAAATTTGTTCCACTTCACAATTGTGACCCACTTGTTGTTGATTCTTCACCAAAAATGTAAAATGTTATATCTTTTTGTTTGAAGCCTGAAATGTGGCAAAAGGTTGAAAAGTTCGAGGGGGCCGAATACTTTCGCAAGGCACTGTATGCAACAACCTCTTTCCTCTTTCTCACGGTCCCCTTTTGTGGCAACCAGGCTGCATCCATGTGCAGTACAGTGTACTTGTCATCATCACTTATTGCTTCTTCCACTCAGACTACTCCTCCTCCTACACTGCTCCATCGTCAGCCATTAATAATAGAATGGGTGGCCAGGAAGCAACTCTACATGCCAAGCAATCTGCTGGTGTACAGGCTTAACTTCCAACTGGTGGATTTTGCTGCATTTAGTTTGCTGATGGTGTGTGCTCAGCCTCTCTGAAACATACCAATCCAGCATTATTTCTCCAAAAAAGACATCCCTCCCTTGTACTCTCACATGGCGGAGAACATTGAAATTCTGTTTGTGTGGCAAGGTGCATGCGATGGTGGACACCTGAAGCAGCTGTGATAGGCAGGGACAGTACATGTCTTTCATGGCCCACTGGGTCAATGTTTTTGTACTGCAAGGCAACACCACAGCAAGAAGGTCTGATCCTATTGACACCTTCATGTTTGTGTTGGTCTGGTTCCCACATCAGCTGCTTATCCGGGAAGGCAGAGCATGGCTCCAACTCCACCTTCCTCCTATTATATGTGTAAAGTGAAGTATTACCATGCTGTGTTAGAGCTGATCAGCCTGGATGAGAGTAGCCACACAACCAATCACTGGCTAAATTGCATCAAGCCACAAACATCCCGCTGTCTTCTTGCCAACCACAACTGGGCAAGGTGGTTAGCGACAATGGCAGGAACATTGTGACCGCACTGAATTTGGGGGAGATAACACCTGCTAACTGCATGGGGCTCGTGATACATTTAGTTGTGCTACATCCAGGGAATTATTCTGATTGCCTGATTGGAGTCGGGAAGGAATTTTTTCCCCTAAAGTGGGGAAAATTAGCTTCTACCTCACAGGGTTTTTTTGCCTTCCTCTGGATCAACTTGTAGGAAAACAGACCGAACTGGATGGATAGATGTATTTTTTCGGCCTTATAAACTATGTTACTATGTTAGTACATTGTTTGAAAAAGTACACTGGCTTGCAGAGGGTGCTGGCCATATTCATATTCATTTGTTGTCTACAATCAACAAAGTTGGGGGACGGAGCCCAAAACTGGGTCCTCGGGCATGCTGGCCAGAATGGCAAGCTGTATGCTTGCTTGCATACGTAATGACAGGCTAATCATTCACATGAAGCAGTATGATGATTAGTGGATAGCTATACTTTTCGACCCTTGCTATAAAAGCAAATGGGAAAATGTTTTCATCTTGCTGAAGGGGAGGCCACCTTTTTAGATCTGGAGTTAATGGGGAAAAGCCACAATCTGCACTAGAAATACTCCTAATATAGCCATATTTCTGGATAGTAAATGACCCCCTTAATTTTACCGTATTCACTGTTTTATATTTAATCCATAATACCCCACCATATTATATTTAATTTAATCATTTCTCGATTTCATCCTCGTTTCCAGTTATTTGTCACAATAACCATATTTGTGGTTGTATAATTAATTTACATGATTGTCTGCTGTAGTTCCGACATAACTACTCCCATATATTCATTCATGATCTGATTTTATTATAAACATATCTGTTCTTATTTGAAATCATGTGCAGTATATCTGACAATTCATGTGTAATAACCCAATCATGAGCTTTAACTCCTTACCGCCATATGGCTATATACGTCCTATCTGCACATACTCCGTGCATATAGCATGTATGTAAATGTCATGGCAGCTCTTTAATCCAAGCACTGCAAAACCCTTGGATTAAAGCTTTTTCCCCTGCACTGCTGCTGTCACTGACAGCGTACAGTCCAGTAATGCTGGCAAGGGACCAATCAGAGTGATCCCTTGCCGGCGATCGATTCGATTAATAAGTCTGTGCAGACTAACCAATCAGATTGCGGCAGTGTCAAAGTGCCAGTTTCAGGCTCTGATCTGCACTCAGCTGATTTATGTCCCCATCTCTGCCCCTCCATTTGTGCCCCCTGATTGTCCTGCCGTGCCCCTGATGTGCGAGCCGTGCTCCTCCTTTGTCGACCGTGCCTCTTCTGTGCGGCAATGAAATCCATTCCGCCTGTGCCGCTTCCGTGCTCCTTCCATGCTGGCCGTATCCCATTTCCTTCAATTCTGGCCCTGACTCCAGTTGTGCCCCTTGTCCCTTATGCGGTCCCCCTGCTGGATGTGATGATGGCGGCTCCGTTCCTGAGCCGCCACCATCAGAAGCAAGTGTCAGCTGTATGCTGACACTCTGCTGTAACCCCTTAGATGCCTCTGTCAGCGGCATCCAAGGGGCTCCCTTTCTCAATAATCAGGGCTTCTGCACTGCGATGGCAGCGCCTGATGTTGCCATGGCAACTGAACGTCTTGCAAAGGCGTCCAGTGTTGCCATATATCAGTGTAAAACTGATAGTATTATACTTTGCATTGCAACGTATAGTACAGCAATCAGCCCCACTGGATCTTCAAGATCCAAGTAGGACTTGATAAAAAAAAAAGTGAAAATAAGAAAAAGTTAAAAATAAATGTTAAATAAATAAATAAATGAATTAATAAAAATGTAAATTAAAAAATAAATAAATTGCCTTTTCATATATCCAGTCATTTCTAAGAGATTAAAAAATGAAAAAAATAAAATAAGTTACACATAATTGGTATCGCCACGTCCGTAATGACCTGATTTATAAAATGATCATGGTACTAATCCTGCGTAGTAAACGCTGTACAAAATAAAAACAAAAAACGGAAGCGGAATTGCTGTTTTTTTGGCCTCATCTCCTAAAACAATTGAATAAAAAGGGATCAAAAAGTCATATACATCCCAAAAATGATACAAAAAAAACTATAGCCCATCACGCAAAAAATAAGCTCTCATACAACTATGTTGACAGAAAAATAAATAAGTTATAGGTCTTAGATTTTGGTGATGCAAAAAAAAAAAGTTATTTTATTATATAAAAGTCGTAGAACATGAAAAAAAACACAAACCCACAGAATAACATTATCAAATCAAATATACAGTGGGGAAAACAAGTATTTAGTCAGCCACCAATTGTGCAAGTTCTCCCACTTAAAAAAATGAGAGGGGCCTGTAATTGACATCGTAGGTAGACCTCAACTATGAGAGACAAAATGAGAAAACAAATCCAGAAAATCACTGGATGTCTGATTTTTAAAGAATTTATTTGCAAATTATGGTGGAAAATAAGCATTTGGTCACCTACAAACAAGCACGATTTCTGGCTCTCACAGACCTGTAACTTCTTCTTTAAGAGGCTCCTCTGTCCTCCAATCATTACCTGTTGTAGTGGCACCTGTTTGAACTTGTCCACAACCTCAAACAGTCACACTATGGTGAAGACCAAAGAGCTGTCGAAGGACGCCAGAAACAAAATTGTAGACCTGCACCAGGCTGGGAAGACTGAATCTGCAATAGGCAAGAAGCTTGGTGTGAAGAAATCAATTGTGGGAGTAATAATTAGAAAATGGAAGACATACAAGTCCACTGATAAACTCCCTTGATCAGGGGCTCTACGCAAGATCTCACCCAGTGGGGTCAAAATGATCACAAGAACTGTGAGCAAAAATCCCAGAACCACACGGGGAGACCTAGTGAATGACCTGCAGATAGCTGGGACCAACGTAACAAAGGCTACCGTCAGTAACACACTATGCCGCCATGGACTTAGATCCTGCAGTGCCAGACATGTCCCCCTCCTTAAGCCAGTACATATCCAGGCCCATCTGAAGTTTTCTAGAGAGCATTTGGATGTTCCAGAAGAGTATTGGGAGAATGTCATATGGTCAGATGAAACCAAAGTAGAACTGTTTGGTAGAAAAACAACTCATCGTGTTTGGAGGAGAGTGAATGCTGAGTTGCATCCAAAGAACACCATACCTACTGTGAAGCATGGGGGTGGCAACATCATGCTTTGGGTCTGTTTCTCTGCAAAGGGACCAGGACGACTGATCTGTGTACATGAAAGAATGAGTGGGGCATATATCGTTAGATTTTGAGTGCAAACCTCCTTCCATCAGCAAGGGCATTGAAGATGAAATGTGGCTGGGTCTTTTAGCATAACAATGATCCCAAGCACACCGCCAGGGCAATGAAGGAATAGCTTCGTAAGAAGCATTTCAAGGTCCTGGAGTGGCCTAGCCAGTCTCCAGATCTCAACCCCACAGAAAACCTTTGGAGGGAGTTGAAAGTCCGTGTTGCCCAGCGACAGCCCCAAAACATCACTGCTCTAGAGGAGATCTGCATGGAGGAATGGGCCAACATAACAGCAACAGTGTGTGCCAACCTTGTAAAGACTTACAGAAAACGTTTGCCCTCTGTCACTGCCAACAAAGGATATATAACAAAGTATTAAGATGAACTTTTGTTATTGACCAAATACTTATTTTCCACCATAATTTGCAAATAAATTATTTAAAAAATCAGACAATGTGATTTTCTGGATTTGTTTTCTCATTTTGTCTCTCATAGTTGAGGTCTACCTATGATGTCAATTACAGGCCTCTCTCATCTTTTTAAGTGGGAGAACGTGCACAATTTGTGGCTGACTAAATGCTTTTTTCCCCACTGTACCACATGGAGAACCCCATAAAAAATAAAAATAAAAAACACTAGCAGAATTGCAATATTAGCCCACTTTACTTCATAAAAATTAAATAAAAAGCTATCAAAAAGTCATATCAACCCAAAAATGGTACTATTAGAAATTATAGCCCATCCCACAAAAAATGAGCCCCCACACAGCTCAGTCAACAATGGCTATGGCCCTTAAAATCTATTTCAGCAAATTCCATGTTAGAAAATGCAGATGCCACTCCTTTCATTTTGAATTCTGCAGTCTGCCCATACAGCAGTTTACCACCACATATGGAGTGTTGCCGTATTCAGGAGAAAATGGGTTACAAATCATTTTCTCCTGTGATCTTTTGTTAAAGTGAAAAATTTGGCCTTAAAGGGGTATTCCCATCTCACAAATGTAGTTTGTATACTTAGATATAGCCATACCAATATTATTACTAATAGAATGTATTTATATAAAATGTACCATTTAGAAGATTTGTCTATTTGTATATCCATTGTCCCACCTATCAGTCAGGCCGTTGCCCCTAGTTATGGCCACCGCAGCCATGTAGTAGTGGTGGTCAGCCTGCTCCTTTTCAAACCCACTCTGAGGTAACTGCTGTATTGTGAACGCACAGTGCATGAGCATGGGCAGACACATCTTAGGGCACTTTCCCATCTGCGTTTTGGACGCTACCAGTCCAAAACACAGTGTTCAGGATCCATCCAAAACGCAGACTTTATAAACGGATCCTGCTCCATAGAGATGAATTGATCTTGGAACAGGATCCGTTTCTCTGCGATTTGGAAGCGCAGACAAAAATGCCACAACCCTAAGATGTGTCTGCGCATGCTGATGCAATGTACGTTAACAATACAGCAGTTACCTCAGAGCGGGTCTGAACAAGAACAAGCCGGCCACCACTACTACATGACCACGGTGGCCGTAACTAGGGGCAACGGCCCGACTGATGCGTGTGGGACAATGGAAATACAAATAGGCAAATCTTCTAAACAGTACATTTCATATAAATACATTCTATTAGTAATAATACTGGTATGGCTATATCTTTCTATACAAACTACATTTGTGAGATGGGAGTACCCCTTTAAGGGACTTGTACTTGCATAAAATATAATTTTTCATTTTCACAGCGTTTCTAAATATTATGAAACGCCTGTGAGGTCAAAGTGGTTAGTAAACCCCTCAATAAGTTATTTGAGTGGTGTAGTTTCCAAAATGGGGTCACTTTTTGGGGGATTTTACTGTAGGGGTGCCCTAGTGTGCCTTCAAATATGACACGACACCCAAAAGCCATTCCAGCAAAAAATGCTGTCCAAAAACCACCTCAATATTCCTTTAATTCTTGTGGAACACCTAAAGGGTTAACATAGTTTGTAAAACCAGTTTTGAGTAATATGAGGGGTGTAGTTTCTAAAATGGGGTCATTTATGGGTGGTTTCTATTATGTAAGGACCTCAAAGTGACTAAAGAACTGAATTGTTCCTTGAAAAAGACGGTTTTGAAAATTGTGTAGGAAATTTGAAAATTGCTTCTTAAATTCTAAGCCTTCTAACGTCCTAAAAAAAATAAAATTTAAGTTTTTATAATGATGCCAAGGGTAAAACATATCGACCCAAATTTGCCCCTTACATCAAGTACGAGATGTCATGAGAAAACAATCACAGAATGGCTTGGATAAATAAAAGCATTCCAAAATTAATAGCACATAAAGTGACATGTCAGATTTGGAAAATTAGACCAAGTGCGGATGCAATGCGTTTTTCACTTATGGTTGCTAAGAGATGTTTGTAAACCTTTAGTTTTTTATCACACGCGTGAAAAACGCATCAAAACGCATTGCACCTGCGCGGAAAGAACTGAACAACTGAACGCAATCGCAGACAAAACTGACTGAACTTGCATACAAAACGGTGCGAGTTTACCTGAACGCATGCGGAGCCAATCCGTATCATTCGTGTGAAAGGGGCCTCATTGTCTTATATGATAAATGGATGCGGACAGCACACATCGAACATTTTTGTGCTGTCCACATTTTTTTGCGGACCCATAGAAATGAACAGGTGTGCATTTCATCTGTACAAAATGCAAACCGAAAATACTTTGTGTTTATGAGGCGTAAGTGTGTATACATATGTACATAGCTCTCAGTCACTGATAGTTGACCAGGGGCAATCTTAAAGGGTTGTCTCACTTCAGCAAGTGGCATTTATCATGTAGAGAAAGTTAATACCACTTACTAATGCTGCTGGACTGCATTGTGGTTGTAACCATGGAAACTCTGCATAATAAATGCTATTTGCTGAAGTGGCAAAACTCCTTTAAGTCTTTGAACAAATTTTACATCATCTCTCCCCCCTCAGGGCATTTTTGGCGCTCTTTCTTTTACACATCTGTCCAGCTTCTAAAGAGGGGGCCACTGCTCCGAAACGCTTAATTTGGACACTTCTCATGTATTTATTTATTGTGTTTTAACTTTTATTTTATTATTTGTTATAAAATAAATGTATGTGTAATTTCAAGAAGAAGCGCAGAATGAAAGATTTTTTTCACACTTTATATTCTTTACACCTCAGAACCAAACTTTTTGAAAAATTCACCGAATCAGATACAAAGTGAATTTCAAAAAGTTCGCTGATCTCTAATCCATACATCGCTATTTGGAAAATTTGCACTGTGAATTGTTTGGAACTGTTTTTTGATAACATTGGATGTATTACCATCCTGCACTTTAGTAAAGAGACACTTGTTTATTTTATAGATTCTGTCAGGTTACTTACTCTAGCACTATTTGCTGGCCACAACATCTACTGTACATCTCCTGCCATGTACTCCTACAACACTTATAACACCGAAAGTAGCCCAATGACCATTAGACAGTATCCCATACATTTGGGTGTGCCCCATGGGATGAAAAGGTGCACCCTCCTACCACTGTACAACCCTAGGAGAGCACCCCATCCCTTATTGTTCTCCTCCAGGTCTTGCAGCATAGTGACAAGAGGCAGAATGCAGACCTGCCTCTATGTTGGTATCTTCAGTGCTTAGTATAATCCTGAAGACGGCTCTCCTTAGCAACGCTGTTACATTGTTGCTAAGGAGACTCTTTACACCCTGTTTTCTAGTACAAAGAAACATCTTTCCCTAATAAAATATATAACAAAAATGTTTAGCATCTCTGTCCTTAAACAATATTAAAAATAAACTAAAATGACAGTTACAGCTGTAGTAGTTAAAGCCGTATTTTGATATGGAATCTGCATAATTGAATACATGTCTACAATGGAGGTACAACTCTCATAGCTGCCAATGGAATTTGAATGAAGATTTTGTGATGCTTTTAAAAGTTACGATTGTAACGATTCAGGTGATGTGGACACACTGTGTTACCTACCAGCAGGAGTATGAAACAGCTGGCCAGGCAGGAGGAGCTGCAGAAGCTGAACTTGAGTAGTAGAGCTGAGGTAGTAGCTGAACTCGGAGTAGTAGAGCTGGGATTATGCAGGCATGGCAGTAGCAGGACTTGAATAGCAGAGCTGTGGTAGTAGCTGAACTCAGAGTAGCAGAGCTTGGATTGTGCAGGTGTGGCAATAGTAGAACTAGAGTAGCAGAGCTGTGATTGTACAAGATTGGCTGCAGCAGGTCTCGGGGTAGCAGAGTCGACAGTCTGGGTCATACACAGGAGGGCAGCGAGGTACCAGAGAACAGACAGAGGCGTAGTAAGGAACAAGCAAATGGTCGAGGCAGGCAGCACAGGTTCAGGTCAGCAAACAGAGTCGGCAACTGGAGGATCAATGAGGTACCAAAGGATCTGGCAGGAACATAGAAGGCAGGAACAGACACGGGTCATACACGGAATAACAGCACTGGAAACGATAGCACACCATCGCTATGGATAAACCACAATATTGCTCAGGCCCCCGAGAGTGGGCGGGGCCGCCTTAAATAGATGATCTTGGGCCAGGACAGGTGAGGGACAGATTTCAGGTGAATATTACAACAAGACCCTATCTGGGTAGTGGTGAAATTTACCAGCAAACTAAACACCTATTTCGGCGATAATACCAACTCTTGCCCCAGATATAATAATGTGACTCCTAAAAACTAACTTTTATTCTGATATATTTAAAAAGTGAGCAACTCTATAGTTAAAATTCTCTAGATGTAACCACTGTCACTGCTGTACTCATAACGATGGCACTGGGTGTGCACTGACCAGTGTCTGTATAAGATGCTGTTATGAAAGTGCTAATCATCACCAAATGATCTCATGGTGACCTGCATCACCAACAACTATATCTTAGTTGGTACTGAATAGAGGACAGTATTGGCAACAACTGAGGTTTAAAACCTAAGTACTACCCCCCAACATGTTTTATCAGCTAAACGCTGACTTCTTCAGGGAAACGGGCAGCAATGAGGGAAATAGCCCAGCAGCCTCTATTTATGTTCACATTACTGACTGTCAGCGCATACAGCCAAATGTTCACTCACATTATGCCCAATTAGAACAGCTATCTGGTTCTCCATGATTAGACCGATCCCCAATCAGTGATCACTGACATCGATGTCATGCATGACGTTCTGCGCTGAAGAATCCTGCCCTCGGACTTCTGTTACAGAGCGCAGCACTAGGCTTAACTGCGCATGCACCCGAATTTAGAGACAGGAGCGCCTGAATTATGCTTATGCGCATGCGCCAGGACTTTGAATTATTTTGCCAGCTAAACACTGCTGCCAGGGCATCCTAGAGGACACCTATATTGATGCCCTTTATCATATATTAATGCTATTTGGCCATATCATGTCCCTATAGGTCCATCACTATTAACACCTCCATTCTACATAATAAGACCAAAAATGGCAATGCCATCCCAAACTTTATTTCCAGTAAGGACCATATCTTGGGGAAGGGTAGCTGTCCTATAGGACTGCTTCAAAATCATCCAAATGCTGTATTAAAACAGGATAGGTGATTTGAAAACAAAGTAATATGGGTGTATAAAAAACTTGGCTGTGAACATTTAGACCATGTGACAAATGGAATGAATACTCCTTCACTGAGTCCATAAAGTGATGCTCCTATGTGTCACTGATACTAATAATTAGCTCAAAAGTGACTATTTACACTCCAAGGTAATTGTGAAAATAATACTGGACTAGCACTCTTCTAGAAGCTGTGGTGAATCAAAATGCACTGATTTACCAAACCTAGAAATGAATTACTTGCTGCATCTTGTTACTGGGAAATGTCGCCTCATTATTGTTACTCACTGAAATATAATTTTACAGAAAAGATGAGAACGTAAATCCTTCATTGAGTCCCTTAGGACTGAGACTGTCCAGCCTAAAAATTCACCTAGTTTCCTCTTGCAAGAGAATCCTGTCCAGGTTACCTCTTCTTGCACCTAACATTTTCTTAGTTAGCCCCCAAAACTTGAGACACGTTGGATCTCCTCCATGTTGTTGTCTCACATGACGTGAGATGGAGGTATCTGCTTTTGTATTGATACTGCTAATATGCTGTGAAATTCGTCGTCTGAACTCTTGGATTGTCTTGCCTACAGTCAAGTTTTGGGGGCTAACTAAGAAAATGTTAGGTGCAAGAAGGGGTAACCTGGACAGGATCCTCTTGCAAGAGGAAAGTAGGTGGATTTTTAGGCTGGACAGTCTCAGTCCTAAGGGACTCAATGAAGGATTTACGTTTTCATCTTTTCTGTAAAATTATATCTCAGTGAGTAACAATAATGAGGCGACATTTCCTCACTTTTTAAATATATCAGAATAAAAGTTAGTTTTTAGGAGTCACATTATTATATCTGGGGCAAGAGTTGGTATTATCGCCGAAATAGGTGTTTAGTTTGCTGACAGATTTCAGGTGCACACACTGCGTGTATAAGAAGCAGAGAGAGCTGGCACCCGCCCCCTACGGGACACAGCCGGAGTATCCCTGGAGGATGAAACAACATGGCAGTGTCCAGATGGAGCATGGACAGGAATCCTGCGAAGGTGAGTGCTGGGAATAGTAGTACGCCGGCAGCTGGCAACCACCGGCGTTACAGTATCCCCCCTCCCTTACGCCCCTTCTTCTTTGGTCCAAAACGAGAAAGAAATTTTTTCAAGAGGGCAAGAGCATAGATGTTGTCTTCTGGCTCCCAAGACCTTTCCTCAGGACCATAGTTCTTCCAGTCCACTAGAAAATATCTCTTGCCAGCAATTTTTTTGCAATCAAGGATGCTCTTGACTTCGAATTCAAATTCGGATCCCGTAGCAACAGACGTTGAAGAAGAAGAAGGCTTGGAATATCTGTTGAGAATTAGCGGCTTTAAAAGCGACACGTGAAAAGAGTTTGGGATCCGGAGAGAAGGTGGAAGCCGGAGCTTGTACGAGACTGGATTTATCTGCTTCAGGACTTCAAATGGTCCAAGGAACCGGGGAGCAAACTTATAGCAAGGTATCTTCATACGGATATTTCTTGAGGAAAGCCACACTTTAACCCCAGGAGCAAATTGAGGAGGAGGTCTGCTCTGAACATCTGCATTCCATTTCATATGGGACACTGCCCGAGAAAGAGAGGATTTAGTTTTCTTCCAGATGTGTAAGAAGTCAGACATAGAAAAATTTGCAGCAGGAACTTCCGAAGATTCAGAAGTGGGAAGTGGAACACGTGGGTGGAGCCCATAGACGATGAAAAAAGGGGAGGTCCCAGTCGATTCTCCGGAATGATTATTGTAGGAGAATTCTGCCCATGGCAGAAGATACACCCAGTCGTCATGTTGTGAAGAGACAAAATGTCGTAAATAGTTCTCCAAAATTTGATTGACGCGTTCAACTTGCCCATTAGTTTGTGGGTGGTATCCAGAGGAGAAGTCCAACTTGATTTCAAGCAGGCCACATAGTGCTCTCCAGAATTTAGATGTGAACTGTACTCCACGATAAGACACTATATGAAGAGGTAAGCCATGGAGATGGAAAATGTGTTCCACAAACAGATGTGCCAGACGAGTAGCAGAAGGTAGGCCAGAAAGGGGAATAAAATGTGCCATCTTCGAAAAACGGTCCACCACTATCCAAATCACGGAACAGCCAGCAGAAAGAGGCAAGTCAGTTATGAAGTCCATGGCGATATGTTGCCATGGCACATCTGGAATGGGTAGAGGTTGCAGAAGCCCAGCAGTCTTAGTTCTGGAAGCCTTGTTGCGGGCACAGGTGGGACATGCCAAAACAAATTTCCGAACATCCTTGGGTAGAGAAGGCCACCAGTAATGGCGAGAAAGCAGGCCAAGAGTCTTGCGGATTTCAGGGTGGCTGGCATATTTAGAACAGTGTCCCCAGGTGAGTATGCGCTTTCTCTTGGCAGACGGGACAAAAATCTTCCCTGGGGTATGTCTTTTAGCTGGACAGGAGTTACAGATATCAGACGAGTGGGGTCTATGATGTGTTGGGGTTCTTCAGATTGATCTGCGGAGTCAAAAGACTGAGAGAGAGCATCTGCCTTGACATTCTTATCTGCTGGGCGAAAATGCAGAAGGAAATCAAACCTAGCAAAGTAGAGTGCCCATCTGACTTGTCGAGGGTTCAAACGCTGAGCAGTTTGCAAATAGGTCAGGTTCTTATGATCTATATATATGACCACAGGATGTAATGCGCCCTCCAGGAGGTATCTCCATTCCTCTAAAGCCATCTTGATGGCAAGCAGCTCTCTGTCGCCGATAGTGTAGTTTTTTTCAGCAGAAGAAAATAACTTGGAGAAGAAACCGCAGGAAACAAATTTTCCCCTAGAATTCTTTTGCAACAGAACTGCTCCAGCTCCGAGGCATCCACCTCAAGAAAGAACTGCTTGGAGATGTCAGGATGGTGCAAGACGGGGGCAGCAGCAAAACAGTCCTTTAATTGTAAGAAGGCCGACTCAGCTTCTGGAGTCCAAATCTTGGCATCTACTCCCTTTTTAGTCAAGGCAGATATCGGAGCAGACAGGGAGGAGAAATTTGGTATAAACTGCCTATAGAAATTTGCAAACCCTAAAAATCTTTGAATGGCTCAGAGACCCTGTGGCCATGGCCACTTTAAGACAGCTGACAACTTGTCTGGATCCATTTGCAGTCCGGAACTGGAGATGATGTATCCCAAGAATGGCAGGGAGGACTTTTCAAACTCACACTTTTTTAGTTTGGCATACAGTCCATTCTCCCTTAGGCGCTGCAGAACTAGACGCATATGCTTCCGATGGGAAGACTGGTCTGGAGAGTAGACTAAAATATCATCTAGATACACCACCACACAAACGTAGAGAAGATCCCGAAAAACATAATTTACAAACTCTTGGAAGACAGCGGGCGCTTTGCAAAGTCCGACAGGCATGACCATATATTCATAGTGGCCGTCATGGGTGTTAAACGCTATCTTCCATTCATCGCCTTTGCGGATGCGGATCAGGTTGTAAGCCCCACGCAGATCTAACTTAGAGAAAATCTGCGCTCCACGAATACGATCAAATAGTTCAGAGATCAACGGCAAAGGGTACTTATTTTTCACAGTTATTTTGTTGAGCCCCCGATAATCGATGCAGGGATGAAAAGAACCATCCTTCTTCTCTACGAAGAAGAAGCCAGCTCCAGCAGGTGAGGTAGACTTCCGGATAAACCCCCTCTCCAGGTTTTCTTTAATATATTCAGCCATGGCTTGGGTTTCAGGTAGAGACAATGGATAAACCCTTCCATGAGGAGGTGTAGTCCCAGGCAAAAGTTCAATAGGGCAGTCATAAGGACGATGGGGTGGTAAAGTCTCTGCCTTCTTTTTGCTGAAGACGTCAGCAAACGCTGCAAATTGCGGAGGTAACCCAGACAAGTTCGGTGGTACCGGAATAGCCGATGTGGGATGGACCTCAGACAGGCAGGTATTGTGACAGCGAGAAACACAGCGAAGGATCTGCCCAGTTTGCCAATCAATAACCAGAGAATGCTGGCGTAGCCAGGGAAGGCCCAGGAGAACAGGATCGGTGGAGTTTGGCAGGACGTAGAAGGAGATCTCTTCGGAATGCAGAACTTCAATTTGTAGCTTTAAAGGTGCAGTAACCAACTGGATAGGCTTAGGTAAAGATTGTCCATTAACAACTATAGCCACTAAAGGTTTTTCTAGGCGGATAGTTGGCAACTGGTACTGAGAAACCAGGGCTTGACGGATAAAGTTACCAGCAGAACCGGAATCCAGGAAAGCAGGCACGGATATACAGGTCTTCGGCATAGCGAGAGTCACTGGTATATAAAGCTTAGGAGAGCAGTCATTATCGCCTAGGTTCACCTCTCCTAAAGAGCCTAGGCGCTGGAGTTTTCCGCCTTTAGTGGGCAGTTGCGCACAAAGTGTCCCTTGCCACCACAATACAGGCACAAATTTTCATTATGTCGATGCTGGCGTTTCTGGTCCAAGAGTTTCAGGCGTTCGACTTGCATGGGTTCCTCAGTCATCTTGGAATCTGGAAACAGAATGGGCTTCTGGAAAGAGAGTGCAAGTCTAGGAAACCTCTTTGCTCGAGCCACCTGAGCGAAGCGGTCATGAAACGTATATGCAACTCGTATATCAATACGAGTGGCAAGAGTGATTTAGTTCATCAAGGGAGGTAGGCTGATCTCTGCCAGCAAGTTCATCTTTAATACGGTCACTAAGACCCTCCCAGAACACGGACAATTGGGCTTCTTCATTCCAGGCAAGTTCTGTGGCAAGAGTGCGGAATTGTATAGCATACTGTCCTACAGTCATGGAACCCTGATGGAGGCGGAGCAATGCCGTAGCCACAGATGAAGTTCGACCTGGTTCTTTGAACACTGTGCGAAAATTAGCCAGAAAAGTCTGAAGATTCGAGGTCACAGGGCCGCTACTTTCCCACAGAGGATTGGCCCAGGCGAGAGCCTCTCCGGAGAGCAGGGAGATAATAAAGGCCACTTTTGCTCGTTTAGAAGGAAACTTGTCACTATGTAGCTCAAAATGGATCAGGCATTGGTTGAGAAAGCCTCTCTCTTCAGATCACCACTGTAGCGAGGAGGCAGAGGCAGCTGGACAGCAGAGCTGGCATGGTGTGAACATGGTGCAGCAGGAGAGACAGGAGTTGCTGGGACTTGTAGTGCAACTGGTGTGGACGGACTTATTGCATCCAAACGGGCAGAGATAGTGTTTAAACACTGCAACAGAACATCCTGACGTTCACTCTGACGCTGTAGTTCATGGCCATGGCCTGAACAAACTGTAACGATTCAGGTGATGTGGACTCACTGTGTTACCTACCAGCAGGAGTAGGAAACGGCTGGCCAGGCAGGAGGAGCTGCAGAAGCTGAACTCAGAGTAGTAGAGCTGGGATTATGCAGGCGTGGCAGTAGCAGGACTTGAGTAGCAGAGCTGTGGTAGTAGCTGAACTCGGAGTAGTAGAGCTGGGATTATGCAGGCATGGCAGTAGCAGGACTTGAATAGCAGAGCTGTGGTAGTAGCTGAACTCGGAGTAGCAGAGCTGGGATTGTGCAGGCGTGGCAATAGTAGAACTAGAGTAGCAGAGCTTTGGTTGTACAAGCTTGGCTGCAGCAGGTCTCGGGGTAGCGGAGTCAACAGTCCGGGTCATACACAGGAGGGCAGCGAGGTATCAGAGAACAGACAGAGGCGTAGTCAGGAACAAGCAAATGGTCGAGGTTGGCCGCCAAAGTTCAGGTCAGCAAACAGAGTTGGCAACTGGAGGATCAACGAGGTACCAAAGGATCTGGCAGGAACGTAGAAGGCAGGAACAGACACGGGTCATACAAGGAATAACAGCACTGGAAACGATAGCACACCTTCGCTATGGATAAACCACAATATTGCTCAGGCACCCGAGAGTGGGCGGGGCCGCCTTAAATAGATGATCTTGGGCCAGGACAGGTGGGGGACAGATTTCAGGTGCACATACTGCGTGTATAAGAAGCAGAGAGAGCCGGCGCCCGCCCCTTACGGGACACAGCCGGAGTAGCCCTGGAGGATGAAACAACATGGCGGTGTCCAGATGGAGCATGGACAGGAATCCTGCGAAGGTGAGTGCTGGGAATAGTAGTACCCCGGCAGCTGGCAACCACCGGCGTTACAAATATGCATAATAAGGGTACAAGCACAATGTGGGAGTTGTGTACCATTTAAAAAAAGGAACACCAAATCCGGTGACAGAACAATAGATATATTAGTCACTTCTCTGATTAGATCTGAGATTGAATTCAACAGCAGAATTAACTTTGAGCAAGACCATAGTATATGTAACACACCTTCTCCAACAATAGGCTGAAACTGAAGGATATATAAGCTGCAGACTAGAAGGAGTTTAGTACCATTGAAGAGAGGTTTTAAATACTGCTTCCTGAAACTCCATGCATCTAAAGCCTTTACTCATAAGGACAAAAGAAGCTTGCCATTGCTCGGAAGTGAAGGATCTTCGAAGATTCCCAACGAAGAACAGAGAGGTTTTCTGTAAAACAGTGTCATTAATCAGATAGTCATAAAGAAATAAGATACCTCGTGTTTTTAGGGGATCCTGTATTAAAATGGATCACAAGTTCTTGTGAAATCTAAGGAGGTAGGGGTTGTTTGCTCTAAAGAAAAGAATGAGTTCTGGAGGAACTTATAAAAGTCTCTATTTGGTATCGAGAACATATGAGTCAGAAATAAAAATGTAAAATGCTCTCCAGGATCCCAAAGGTCTTTATGGGCTCATAGTCCCACTGCTTTCCAATTGGTTAAGTCCAAGTTGGGAATTTGAAAAAGTGTGAAAGCAAATTCAGGTACTTTATCAGTTGGAATGGAATGCTTCAAGCAGTCTCTCAATAATGAAAGAGAGGTTAACAGCAGATATTGAACAATCACGGCTTCGTATATTCCATATTTCCCCCAATAACCAAGACCGAAGGGAACCAACCCCAGCTTCCATTTTCTCAATTTCTAATTGTTTATCCCTGGAGCCCTGCCACCAAGTAACTAGTTGGTCTAATGTATTACAAAGATGAAAATGGGGGCACACTTGAATATAAATATAAATGGAGTGCGAGTCGCGGTTAGACAAATCACAATGTAATACTCAAAAAACAGACAAACCGCATAAGATCGCACATCTAAAATAAAATCAATATTTATTATGAACACACTTGCACACAAATGTAATTAAAAATTGTATACAATAAGAAAAACACACTATGGGGGAGCTATGATAGGCTCCACCATACCCCAGACAACATATACAGTCCAATATAGGACAATCAACCGTGGCCATAACAAGCAAATATATTCAAACAAAATTTATAATGAATGGTCCAGCGTGTACAGATAGAAAATATAACATCAATACAAATCACTAAATAAATATACTCATCTAATAAAAATGCTTGTGCGGCATGTTGTCTGGGGAAGCAATCCCCATGCGTATCGCAGATCTGGTCAGCTTCCTCAAGGGTAAGGTTGAATAGTGCAAGATACAAGTATATATATGTGTAACCCAATTGCATAAATTGATTATAGCTGTGGCGGCTAAATGAGCTAGTAAATACCTTTTCAGTGAGATGCTGTTTTCAATGGCGGCGCGCTGAACCATGGCGTGCCCAGGATTAAAATGCGCATGCGCTATGTATGTAATAGTGCGCTCCAAATACCGGAGAACACCCAAATGACATCCAAGTTCAAAAACCATACAAAGAACCCTCAGCACATCATCTCATCCACAATGAGGTATATTCTATTATAAAAAACAGTAATGATATAAAACCCACAATCTAATAGAAGCGCATGCGCATTATCTCTCCCGGTGCGTTCCACGATCCGGGAACACACCCCTGAACAGGAAATGTAAGTTTCATGATGCATTCTATCTATATGGCACATGTCCAATGTATTCCAGCCGTATGGTCCGGATGGCGGAAGTACCCAAGCAATGTATATATAAATATATAAAAGGAGTCTGGAATAATGCGTTCCATGGTGCATTCCAACCACCGGAAGCACCAGGAATGCAAAACCCCCCACCACCCCTAAGAAAGGAGATATAACAGCAAACTAAGAAATCAAAAAAGTTAATTCATTATAAATACACAAATAAATAATAATTATGTTGCTGTTATATCTCCTTTCTTAGGGATGGGGGAGTTTTTGCATTCCTGGTGCTTCCGGTGTCCGGTCATAAAAACTGAAAGAAACTGATCAGGTACTGAAACCAATGTAAGTCAATGGTGACGGATCCGGTTTTTTAGGACACTAAAAAAACGGATCAGTCACCCATTGACTTTCAATCTATTTAGTGCCTGATCAGTTTTTTTCAGTTTTGATATCACACCACTGCATCCTAACTGAACTGATGCATCCTGATGTGCAAAATCAAAACGGATCAGTTTAATTCACTTAAAGAGATCCTCTGCTGGATCTCAGTACCTGAATTAACAATGCAAGTTTGAAAGTAGCCTTAGTAGAAACGATGATAACATCATCGGCGAATAACGCTAACTTATGGTTCTGTCGAACTAACCTGCAATCCAGTAACCTCCAGATCACTACAAATAAGGGCAGCAAAGGGTTCAATGGATAGAACAAAAAATAGTGGGGAAAGGGAGCATCCCTGCCTGGTTCCATTTGTGAGGAAAAATTCATCAGACAATGAATTTCTGCTACTTTTTAAAATGTCTCAGACAACCCTGTTAATTTAGTTCCTCAAAGGATATTGATACACCAATCACCCTCTGCCTCTATTCTTAGGCATGAACTGTCCACAGGTGGTGGCTGCACAGAAAAATATTATATTTATAAATATTATTTTAGCAAATCATACTGTCTGATATTACATAGTTACATAGTTACATAGTTAATACAGTTGAAAAAAGACACATGTCCATCAAGTTCAACCAAGGGAGGGGGTAGGAGTGATGAAGGGGAGGGGGACGGGTAACCTTAAGACATGACTCTACATTTATTAATATGTGGTGACCTTCTTTTTCTCTAAGAATTTATCTAAGCCTGTTTTGAAGCCCTCAACTGTCTTTGCTGTGACCAGCTCCTGCGGTAGACTGTTCCACAGATTCACAGTTCTTATAGTAAAGAAGGCTTGTCGCCCCTGGAGTCTGAACCTTTGCTTCTCCAGGCGGAGGCAGTGCCCCCTTGTCTTTTGAGGGGATTTTACCTGGAACAGTTTTTCACCATATTTTTTGTATGGGCCATTTACATACTTATACAGGTTGATCATGTCCCCCCTTATACGTCTCTTCTCAAGACTAAAACAAGTTTAACTCCTTCAATCTTTCTTCATAGCTAAGATGCTCTTGCCCCTTATCAGTTTAGTTGCCCTTCTCTGCACCCTTTCCAGCTCCAGGACATCCTTCCTATAAACTGGAGCCCAGAACTGAACAGCATATTCCAGATGAGGCTGTACTAATGCTTTATACAGTGGTAATATGACATCCCTGTCCCGCGAGTCCATGCCTCTTTTAATACATGACAATATCCTCCTGGCCTTAGAAGCAGCCAACTGACATTGCATGCTATTCTTCAGTCTATGGTCTACAAGGACACCCAGATCCTTCTCTACAAGTGACTCTCCCAGTGTTACTCCCCCTAGGACATAGGAGGCATGCAAGTTGTTAGTACCCAGATGCATAACTTTACATTTATCCACATTGAACCTCATTTGCCAAGAAGATGCCCAAACACTCAGTGTGTCCAAGTCAGCTTGTAACTTCTGCACATCTTCCATAGACTGGACTCTACAACAAAGCTTAGTGTCATCTGCAAAAATTGAAACAGTGCTGTTAATTCCTCCCTCTATATCATTAATAAATAAATTAAATAAAAGTGGACCCAGCACTGAACCTTGGGGTACACCACTTATAACTGGGGACCATTCAGAGTAGGAATCATTCACCACCACTCGCTGAGTACGCTCCTTCAGCCAGTTCTCAATCCAGTTACAGAGTAGATTTTCTAATCCAACCGACCTTAATTTACCCGTCAGACGTCTATGAGGGACAGTGTCAAACGCTTTTGCAAAGTCCAAATACACAATATGCACAGCCACCCCTCTATCTAGACTTCTACTCACTTCTTCATAAAAACCAATCAGGTTAGTCTGACAGCTTCTGTCCTTAGTAAAACCATGCTGGTTATCACTTATAATACTATTATCCAAAACATATTCCTGTATATAGTCCCTTATTAGACCCTCAAAAAGTTGTAGTTCTGTTTGCATGTTTTCAAACTTTGGAATACAAGAAAACTTAATTGATGACCTTTATTAATTCTAAACAGGGGTTAACCATTAAGCCATTGGTACGGTGGTTGAAAGTGAAGAGGAGTGAACATCATGAACGAAAACTAAATGAGAAACTGCACGGAAGGGTAAGGATATTAGCAATCATTTTCTTCTCATGCAAACATTTCTATTTATGGCAATGCTGAGGTTGCAAATTGTCTCTATATAAAGTTTATAAACCTATATAAATAGATGACTTAGAAGCATAGAATTTTTTTTTCTTGTGTGAGACCAACAAATGAATTTTCCCAGCTGTTAGATAGATACAGTACATACATAAATAAGTTTACAATACATGAGAAAAATGGAAGGCGTGGTTAGCCATACCATGTCTCCTGTGCATATAGTTCAGTCAGTATTGAAATGTGTTTCTGCATTAATAGAGCTGCCTTAATTCTCATGCACAGCTAAACTAGTGCAAATATTTACAAATATGAAGTTAAAATTAGAGGGGTTGTCTAAAATTCATAAAAAAGCAGCTGTAAACTTTCCTTTTTAAACATTGCACTGCTCTGCTCCATGGTGCACTTTTCAGTGATGATGTGTTCATTGCCCACAGCTGCAGCCAATCACTAGCCTAAGCGATCAATTTGCCATTCCTGCATATGTGACTTCAGAAGAAAGTGATCGACTGAATCTCTTGCATAAATAATTAACTCACTGTTATTGCTGCAGGATCAAAGGGAATCTGAGTGGTAAAATCCAATGCTGAGAAAACTAGGGAGGGGCTAGGGAGAACAGGACTAACATACCTACTGTGGAGCTTTAATTAACAGGAATAGTTTTAATATGATCATTTATTCTGCCAGGCACTTCTGCAGCAAGCCCCTGTGGGAACCAGGGTAGAGTCTGGGAGTTGCCCTGTTGTAGTGCTGTTGTGTCACGGTCTCAGGCCATCACTCCCTGTGGTTTATTGCATTGGAATAGTACTGAAGAATGAGACCAGAGTTAAATGTAACAAAGTCCTTTTTACTAAGTGCAAAGTTGAACTTGTGATACATACAGCAGCAGTCGGCAGAAGTGCAATTCTTCTGTGGCATCAGCTGAAGAGGTATGGTGGCTGGTTGGATGGCTGCAGTTTCGCACATAGATGATACTGGCCTTGTTGTAGTTTGATGATGGGTGGCTTAGCTGCAGTCCCTCACCTCACAGCTTTGTCACCAGTATGATTCTTTGGTGGTCTACAAGCTACTTCCCAACCCTCCAGCAGGAGAAGGATCTCTGGATACTGGATCTGTATAGAAGACTTATAAAATGCATCAAGAACACCATAGTAGTATCCCCAGGTCAGGGGTACTATTCTTCTCCTGCAAGTGCCCTGGAGGTGGAGCTTCACTGTGAAGTGCTTTTTACATTAAGCTGCTTCTGTGATTAGAGTGACAGCTGATCCACCTAGGATTCTAGAATTAAGAACTAAGGGTACAGCTACGCAGTGCGGCCAGGTTGTGGTTGGGATGCGGAAGCTCTGTGGTCAAGTACCACACGGCTGTATCGGCTACAGCAGTCTCCAGTTAAACTAATAAGATTGCACTGTTTAGTTGGTTTGCATAGTTATTGGCCTTGTGGCACCAGCAATACCACGTGGCCATTAACCCCTTCAGTACCGAGCCACTTTTCACCTTAAATCCCAGGCCAATTTTTGCTAATCTGACGTGTCACTTTATGTGGTAATAACTTTAGAACAGTTTTTCTTCTCCAAGCCATTCTGAGACTGTTTTCTTATGACACATTGTACTTTATATTAGTGATAAATCTGAGTCAATATGTAAAAAATAAAAAAATTAGAGAACATTTTGAAAAATGCACTATTTTCTAAATATGAATTTCTCTGCTTTTATGGCAGATAGCGATACCTTACAAAATAGTTATTACTTTACATTTTCCATATGTCTAACTTATGTTGGCATCATTTTGTAAATGTCATTTAATTAGGCTTAGAATTTTAGAAGCAATTTTTAAATTTTCAAAAAAAATTTCCAAAACCATTTTTTTAAGCACCAATTCAGCTATAAAGTGATTTTAAGGGGCTTACGCAATGGAAACCACCCATAAATGAAATCGCATTTTAGAAACTATACCCTTAAAATTATTCAAAACTGATGTTACAAACTTTGTTAACCCTTGAGATGTTCCACAAGAATTAAAGGAAAATATAGGGGAAATTTCAAATTTTTTTGTAGATTTTTTTATGTTAATCAATTTTTTTCTTGTGACACAAGAGTTAACAGCAAAATAAAACCTCAATATACATTACTCTGATTCTGCAGTTTATAGAAACACTTGGCTGTGAAAATTAAAAGTTTCATTTCTTCCATTAAAATGTTGTTTTAGCCCCAAATTTTTCATTTTCACAAGGGGTAACAGGAGAAAAAGTACCCCATAATTTGTTACTCATTTTATCCTGAATATGGCAACATCCCATATGAAGTGATAAACTGCAGTGGGGGCATATGGCAGGATTCAGAAAGGAAGGAGCGCCATATGGCTTTTGCAGTGCAGATTTTGATGGATTACGGGTGCCATTGTTTTTTTGTTTTGTTTTTGAGTGATTGGCTTATGTGGGGGTTCATTTTTTGTGGGATGTGGTGACATTTTCATTGGTACCATTTTGGAGTATATATGACTTTTTGATCACTCGATATTATGCATAAGGCGAGGTCACAAAAAAAAACCTGTTCTGGCATAGTTTTTATTTATTTCATTTATCATGTGATATATCATGTGATATTTCATAGAGCAGGTTGTTATGGAAATGGTAATACCTAATATGTCTATTATTTTTGTTAAGTTTTACACAGTTAAACCATTTTTGTATAGCATAAAATCTTGTTTTTGTGTTGCCCTGTTCTGAGAGCCATATTTTTTTATTTTTCTGGCGATTGTCTTAGGTAGGGTCTTTTTGCAGGATGAGATGATGGTTTGGTTGGTACCATTTTGGAATACATACGACTTTTTAATCACTTAGTATTACACTTTTTGTGAGGCAAGGTGACAATAAATGGCTGTTTGGCAACTTTTTTAAAACAAAATGTTTTTACAGAATTCACCTGAGGGGCCATATCTTGTGATATTTTCATAGAGCAGGTTGTTATGGACGTGGCGATACCCAATGTCTCTATGTTTTTTTTTTGTTTGTTTTACACAGTTAAAGCATTTTTGAATAGCATAAAATCTTGTTTTTGTGTTGCCATGTTTTGAGAGCCATATTTTTTTTTCTGGCGATTGTCTTAGGTAACATAGTAACATAGTTTATAAGGCCGAAAAAAGACATCTGTCCATCCAGTTCGGCCTGTTTTCCTACAAGTTGATCCAGAGGAAGGCAAAAAAACCCTGTGAGGTTGAAGCCAATTTCACCCACTTTAGGGAAAAAAATTCCTTCCCGACTCCAATCAGGCAATCAGAATTACTCCCTGGATCAACGACCTATCTCTAGTAACTATAACCTGTAATATTATTACACTCCAGAAATACATCCAAGCACCTCTTGAACTCTTTTAGTGAACTTACCATCACCACCTCCTCAGGTAGGGTTTGATTTTTTGTGGGATGAGATGATTGGTACCATTTTGGGTTACATACAACCTTTTGATCGGTATTACACTTTTAGGCCCTTTTCACACAAGCGAATTTTCCGCGCGGGTATAATGCGTAACGTGAACGCATAGCACCCGCACTGAATACTGACCCATTCATTTCAATGGGTCTGTGTACATGAGCGTTTTTTCACGCATCAATTCTGCATTGCGTGAAAAACGCAGCATGCTCTATATTTTGCGTTTTTCACGCAGCCCTGGCTCCATAGAAGTGAATGGGGCTTCAGTGAAAAACGCATTGAATCCTGAAGCAAGTGCAGATCCAATGCGTTTTTCACTGATGGTTGCTAGGAGATGTTGTTTGTAAACCTTCAGTTTTTTTTCACGTGCGTGAAAAATGCATCAAAATGCATTGCACCCGCGCGGAAAAAACTGAACAACTGAACGCAATCACAGACAAAACTGACTGAACTTGCTTGCAAAATGGTGCGAGTTTCATTGAACGCACCCTGAACGCATCCAGACCTAATCCGTCACGTTCGTGTAAAAGGGGCCTTAGTGAAACAAAGTGAGAAAGTTTTTATTACTGTGACTTGCGAAAGTATTCAGCCCCTTGGAACTTTTCAACCTTTTGCCACATTTCAGGCTTCAAACAAAAAGATATAACATTTTAAATTTTTGGGGAAGAATCAACAATAAGTGGGTCACAATTATGAAGTGAAACAAAATTTATTGGATCATTTAAAGGGAACCTGTCATCTCCGAAACACCCCCTGAACTAGGGTAAGCTTGGTATAGTGTAAGTGATGCTGAATCCGAACATGTAATTTTTATCTTCATACTCACTTGCATTCCGACGCTGTGCTCTGACAAACCTGCAGTAAAATGCACTCACTGGACTCCAGTGCTCACTCACATAATGGAGAGGACTCAAAGAAGAGTCCAGTGAGTGCATTTTACTGCAAGTTTGTGGGAGCACAGCGTCGGAATAGAAGTGAGTATGAAGATAAAACTTACATATTCGGATTCAGCATCACTTACACTATACACCGCTTACTCTAGTTCAGGGGGTGTTTCGGTGATGACAGGTTCCCTTTAAACTTTTTTTGTAATACTAAAACTGAAAAGTGGGGCATGCAAAATTATTCGGCCCCATTGCATTAATACTTTGTTGCGCCACCTTTTGCTGCGATTACAGCTGCAAGTTGCTTGGGGTATGTCTCTATCAGTTTTGCACATCTAGAGACTGAAATTCTTGCCCATTCTTCCTTGCAAAACAGCTCGAGCTCTTTGAGGTTGGATGGAGAGCGTTTGTGAACAGCACTTGTCAGCTCTTTCCACATATTCTCAATTGGATTCAGGTCTGGACTTTGACTTGGCCATTCTAAGACCTGGATACGTTTATTTCTGAACCATTCCATTGTAGATTTTGCTTTATGTTTGGGATCATTGTCTTGTTGGAAGATAAATCTCCGTCCTAGTCTCAGGTCTTTTGCAGACTCCAACAGGTTTTCATCCAGAATGGTCCTGTATTTGGCTCCATCCATCTTCCCATCAATTTTGACCATCCTCCCTGTCCCTGCTGATGAAAAGCAGGCCCAAACCATGATGCTGCCACCACCATGTTTGACAGTGAGGATGGTGTGTTCAGGGTGATGAGCTGTGTTGCTTTTACGCCAAACATATGGTTTTGCATTGTTTCCAAAAAGTTCGATTTTGGTTTCATCTGACCAGAGCATATTCTTCCACATGTTTGGTGTGTCTCCCAGGTGGCTTGTGGCAAACTGTAAACGAGACTTTTTATGGATATCTTTGAGAAATGGCTTTCTTCTTGCCACTCTTCCATAAAGGCCAGATTTGTGAAGTGTTCGACTGATTGTTGTCCTATGGACAGACACTCCCACCTCAGCTGTAGATCTCTGCAGTTCATCCAGAGTGATCATGGGCCTCTTGGCTTCATCTCTGATCAGTCTTCTCCTTGTTTGAGATGAAAGTTTAGAGGGACGGCCAGGTCTTGGTAGATTTGCAGTGGTCTGATATTCCTTCCATTTCAATATGATCGCTTGCACAGTGCTCCTTGGGATGTTTAAAGCTTGGGAAATCTTTTGGTATCCAAATCCGGCTTTAAACTTCTCCACAACAGTATCACAGACTTGTCTGGTGTGTTCCTTGGTCTTCATGATGCTCTCTGTGCTTTAAACAGAACCCTGAGACTATCACAGAGCAGGTGCATTTATACGGAGACTTGATTACACACAGGTGGATTCTATTTATCTTCATCAGTCATTTAGGACAACATTGGATCATTCAGAGATCCTCAATGAACTTCTGGAGTGAGTTTTCTGAACTGAAAGTAAATGGGCCGAATAATTTTGCACGCCCCACTTTTCAGTTTTATTATTACAAAAAAAGTTTGAATGATCCAATAAATTTCGTTCCACTTCACAATTGTGACCAACTTGTTGTTGATTCTTCACCAAAAATTTAAAATGTTATATCTTTTTGTTTCGCAAGGCACTGTATTTCTTTTTTTTTAAATCGTTCATCTGACAGGGTATATCATGTGATATTTTTATAGACAAGGATGTTACGGATGTGGCTATACCCTATTATTTTTATTTTTGTTTATTGAAGTTTTTTATTTAAGTTTTACATAGTAAAAGCATTTTTGACAAGAAAAATATCTTGTTTTTGAGAGTCTTTTTTTTATGTTTTGGGCGATTGTCTTAGTAAGGGTCTCATTTTTTGCAGGATGAGATTACAGTTTGATTGGTACCATTTTGGGGTACATGCGCCTTTTTGATCGCCTGGTATTACACTTTTTGCGAGGCAAGGCGACCAGAAAATGGATGTTTTGGCACTGTTTTTTTTTTTTTTTTTTACAGCGTTCATCTGATGGGGTGGATTATGGGATATTTTTATAGAGCCAGTTGATACAGACGCAGCGATACCTAATATGTCTACTTTTTTTTTCCTATTTTTTAAAAATGTTTTATAACTTAATTATGGAAAAAGGGTGCTTTTTTACTTGGAACATTTTTTTTATATATAAAACACTGACACTCACACTGCCCCCCCCACATAGCTCCATGGAAGGCGCCAAAAGAGGAGTGGAGGAGGAGCTGCATGATATTTAAGGTGTATAGGTCCGGGTGGAGGACCGGCTCTACACATCATACGGAGAGGGGAGGGCCTGCTCTGGCTGCACTGCCTATTTCACATTGTACAATAGACAGCAGGCTACAGCCAGGAAGCCCCTCCGCTCTCCTCCCTCCCCAGATCTTGCTCAAGGCCTGTGGTTCCCCCCACCATCCGCCACCCACCCATGGCCTGCTGCCCCCCTTGGCCGTCCTCACCCAGCTCTGAATCCTACGTCTGCAAATGGCAGGAGGAGGAGCCGGAGCATCTCCTCTCCTACATAGCGCCACGCACCTCTTACATCCAGTGATATCACCTTTGATGTAGATGTTCTCTTTCCTCATCTTCTCCATTCAGACCAGACCACCATGATGATTTTTCAGCCATCTCCTGTCTCTGCAAAGATTGACAAACAGACATTAGTTTCCCACTTTTCCATCATCCTCAAATCTTCTGAACACGCAATCCTGCCACTCCCAGTACTGTGCCCGCTGTGCTCCCCAATACTATATTGCAGAAACGTTCCCCCTGAAAATACTACTACCACACAGATAGTGCCCCTTTCAACAATTATTTGCACACACACAAAAAATAACTGCGCCCAGTAAATAGTGTACCGGACACTAATAGTAGAAACATAATGTCCCCAAAAATAATTGCGCTAAGCTGATATTGTGCCAGGGTGCCCTCCAAAATCCCACCAATAGAAAAAATTGCCAGAGCACATTTAGTAGTAATAATGCCCCCATAGCCCCCCAGTAGTAGTAAAGCTCACCATAATGCTCCCCCAGTAGTAATGATTCTCCTTATAATATGACAGTACAAGAAATACCACCGCTTAGTGCCTGCAGTTGAGCTAATGTCCCCATAATGTATGCCAGTATAAAATACCCCTATATAGTGCCACAGTATATGCCCCCATAGTGCTCCTCTCCCCTTTCCCCATAGCCCCATAAAATAACCCATCTTAGTGCCCCAGCACATGCCTCCTTTGTGCTCCCCTTCCCCATAATGCCCCACATAATATGCCAGTAAAAAAAATGTCCCTTCTTAGTGCCCCCAGCAGATGCCCCTATAATGCTCCTCTCCCCCATAATGCGCCAGTAAAAAATGCCCCTTCTTAGTGCCACCAGATGCCCCCATAATGTGCCAGTAAATAATGCCCTTTTAGAGCCACCAGATGCCCCCATAGTGCTCCACTCCCCAATAGTGCCCCAAAATAATGCCCCTATAGTGCCACCAGATGCTCCATAGTGCTGGTCTCCCCTATAGTGCCTCCTATAATGTGCCAGTAAAAAATGCCCCCTTAGTGCCACCAGATGCCATAGTGCCTCCTATAATGTGCCAATAAAAAAAGTGCCCCTTTATAGTTTGCAGATGCCCCCATCATGCTCCTCTAACCCATGGTGTCCCCCCACAATGTGCCAGTAAGAAAAGTTCCCCAGATGCCCCCATAGTGCCACCCCCGTAATGTGCCAGTAGGAAATACCCCCAGATGCCCCCCCAAAATGTGCCAGTAAGAAATGCCCCCATAGTGCCCCCTCATAATGTGCCAGTAAGAAATGCCCCCAGATGCTTCCCCCCAAAATGGGCCACTAGGAAATAGCCCCAGATGCTATCCCAAAATGGGCCAGTGAGAAATGCCCCCATAGTGCCCCCCTCAAAATGGACCATTGAAAAATGCCCCCCAGATGCCCCCACCAAAATGGGCCATAAAGAAATGCCCCCAGATAGCCCCCCAAAATGGACCAGTGAGAAATGCCCCCATAGTGCCCCCCCAAATGGGCCATAAAGAAATGCCCCCAGATGCCCCCATAGTGCCCCCCCAAATGGTCCATAAAGAAATGCCACCAGATGTCCCCCCATCGGCCAGTAGGAAATGCCCCCTTAAAAAATGTATGGCTTTTAGGGCAGTCCAGACCCGTTGGACCCCCCCCTGTCGGTGCACCCATGAGTCTTACAGGCGCTCATGGAAAGCAGCACGATGCCTATGGAAGGCATGGGGCTGCCTTCCCAGCCATCAGGTTCTTATCACTGCAGTGCACGGAACCGATGTGGACGGGGATCTGACAAGGACATTGCATTTGCTGCGGTCAGCGCTGAGGGTTAATGAGCCGGCATTGGTGTTTTCACAGATGCCTGCGCAAACAGCAAGTGTCTGAATATTAATAACTGTCGGACCCCTGCTGCTGATCGGGCGGGAGCAGCTATCAAGTATTTGGGTGTAATGATCTCTGCAGACCCTAAACTGCAGTCTTTTTCCACTTCAACTATATTCCTCTTTATATTATGCCCCAAACTTTTTATCAAGCCCTGGTTGGGCAGAAAGAATCTCCTAGCTATTTTTCACTCCCATAGGTGTTATATATCTTACATGCTCACCCCATAGACTTACCTAATAGTTATTGTTCTAAATTTAGAGAGAATTTCCTTACCAATTGAAAGGATCAATACAGCAGGATTACAGGTTGGACTTAAAAGACTTTTGTCTTTTTCCAACCTTAACAGCAATGTAAATATGTAAGGATCTAATTGTCAGGCTATCCAGACAGCGAGCTGGATTCAGCTTGCTGGTTGGGAGCTTCTGCCTCACATGTGGACTCTGAGAGATCACTGACTACTGTATATTGTATCAAAGTATCATATCTTCAGTGTTGTCCAATTAAAAGATATAATAAAATATTGACAAAAATGTGAAGGGTGTGAGATACTGTATAATGTTCCCCCCTGTAGTGCCTCCATTATTATAATGTCCCCTGAATTGCTAGTATGTATAATACTCTCAACCCCCCTGTAGTCCCACTGTACTATAATGCCCCCCCCCCTGTAATTCTAGTATATATAATACTGTCATCCTGTATTATAATGCCCCCTGGAATATAATGCACCCTTTAGTATAATGCACCATGAAGTAACCATGTAGTGTAATGCTCCCCTATAATATAATGCACTTGTCACAAGGGGAAATAGTGAGCCCTGACTTGAGCCCCAACCTCTGTCCCTGCCTACTTACAAGGTCCTAGGTAACGGCGCGTAACTGGACGGCAATCTCTAGCCTGAATAAGTGCTGGGGCGTAAAGGGAAGGGGAAAAAGAGGAGAATACAATAAACAAAGACAGAACACAAACACAATATCGGAGGGTCAGCAAGCCAAGAGTCGTACCAGGATGTCACGTCAAAACCAGGGGAGAGAGCAGGAGCAAAGTCAAAATACGCAAGCCGAAGTAAAAAAACACTATAGTCACTACTGAGAACAAGCACAAGCACTGGAGGTATAGACCAATCACAGGCAACCTGCTGGCCACAGGTTTCCTGTTTAAATAGGCCTCCAAATGGGTCATGTGACGTGGCTTATCCCTGCTGGCGCTCGTATCCCCCACCTGCTCGTTGTCAAGGGGATAGGGAGGACGCCGGCTGCGCATAGCCTGACAGCGCGCCGGGTCCTCCCTGATCTGCTCGTCGTCTAAGGGGGGCGGGGAGGAGGCCAGGCGCGCTCGCTCCGTCACACACAGATGAGGCCGGCGGCGCAGCGCAGGAAGAGAGGGCTGCCACCTCCCTGTGACAGCAATCATGTAGTATAATGTGCCCCTGTAGTCCCCCTGTGGTATACCTACATCCTGTAGTAAAATGCACTCCTGTAGTCCTCCACTTAGCATAAGTCCCCCTTTTGGAGTTTTATATATAATGCTCTTCCTATGCTATAAAGCCCCTATAGTGTTAGTACAATGGGGAAAAAAGGTATTTAGTCATCCACCAATTGTGCAAGTTCTCCTGTTGAGGTAGACTTAAACCTGTCCTTTCTGGAATTCAGTCAGTCATTCCGAATTGTTTTGAACACGGGTGCGCACAATAATTAAGGACAAAACACAGACTTATGATTCCAATATTAAGTCCTTTGGCCGTGCTTTTGTGGCAAAATCATTACAGCCTCTGGGCTTTTTCATTATTAACACACGTACTTATTCGATACAAAAAGGAAAGGGGGCGTAAGCATGCAAATAGCAAACAATATCATTCTTGATTGGATAGAAGTTGCATTCCATTCTACGTCACTAGCCTGAAAAAGTCATATTGATAAGAGTACGGGGGCCATCTTGGACTAGTTAAATATATACGTATATTATACGCAAGCTTTATAAAGACTACAGAGTATAAAAGTATATAAAGGTACATTTGTTCTTGTCTCATCACATTATCCGGGATATTGAATTCACATTATCCTGAAGACGTGGGAAACTCAGGATTTGCAATAGAATACATTACATTAAGTCCATATACCTCGACACTCCCACTTAAAAAGATGAGAAAGGCCTGTAATTGACATCATAGGTAGACCACAACTATGATAGGCAAAATGAGAAAACAAATCCAGAAAATCACATTGTCTGATTTTTAAAGAATTTATTTGCAAATTATGGTGGAAAATAAGTATTTGGTCACCTACAAACAAGCAAGATTTCTGGCTCTCACAGACCTGTAACTTCTTCTTTAAGAGGCTCCTCTGTCCTCCACTCATTACCTGTTGTAGTGGCACCTGTCTGAACTTGTTATCAGTATAAAGGACACCTGTCCAAAACCTCAGTCACACTCGAAACTCCACTATAGTGAAGACCAAAGAGCTGTCGAAGGACACCAGAAACAAAATTGTAGACCTGCACCAGGCTGGGAAGACTGAATCTGCAATAGGCAAGCAGCTTGGTGTAAAGAAATCAACTGTGGGAGCAATAATTAGAAAATGGAAGACATACAAGACCACTGATAATCTCCCTCGATCAGGGGCTCCACGTAAGATCTCACCCAGTGGGGTCAAAATAATCACAAGAACTGTAAGCAGAAATCCCAGAACCACAATGGGAGACCTAGTGAATGACCCGCAGAAAGCTGGGACCAACGTAACAAAGGCTACCGTCAGTAACACAGTACGCCTCCAGGGACTCAGATCCTGCAGTGCCAGATGTGTCCCCCTGCTTAAGCCAGTACATATCCGGGCCCGTCTGAAGTTTGCTAGAGAGTATTTGGATGTTCCAGAAGAGTATTGTGAGAATGTCATATGGTCAGATGAAACCAAAGTAGAACTGATGGTAGAAACACAACTCGTCGTGTTTGGAGGAGAGTGAATGTTGAGTTGCATCCAAAGAACACCATACCTACTGTGAAGCATAGGGGTGGCAACATCATGCTTTGGGGCAGTTTCTCTGCAAAGGGACCAGGACGACTGATCCGTGTACATGAAAGAATGAATGGGGCCATGTATCGTGAGATTTTGAGTGCAAACCTCCTTCCATCAGCAAGCTCATTGAAGATGTAACGTGGCTGGGTCTTTCAGCATGGCAATGATCCCAAGCACACCGCCAGGGCAAGGAAGGAGTGGCTTTGTAAGAACCATTTCAAGGTCCTGGAGTGGCCAAGCCAGTCTCTAGATCTCAACCCCACAGAAAACCTTTGGAGGGAGTTGAAAGTCCGCGTTGCCCAGCGACCAGGTGTGTTGCTAGGCTAAAACATTTGGGGCCTGGGCCCCTGATGTTTTCTCCCAGGCTCCGAATGTCCTGCCTGTTAAATAGACACAATTGTATTGCTGTCCTCACACTGCAAGATATGTAGGACCTATGATGACATCACAGGTCATGTGATCAGTGCCGTCCAATCCTGCACTGGTCACATGGCTGTGACATCATCACAGGTCCTTTTCAACCCCTGTCTTGTAAACTGAAGAGGAGAATTGTGGGGAAGAAGCTGCAGTGAGCTCTGCTACATCAGAAGAGGTAAGTGAAGGGAGAAGCAGAGGGATGCTGGGAGTTGTGGTTATTTAACTGGGACTGTATGTTAGGGCAGAAGGGATGGATGTTATCATGGGACTGTGTGTTGGAGGTGACTTGGTCATGGTTCTGTTAGGGTACTTTCACACCTGCGGCATGGGACTCACAGCATGTTGTACTTTTGTTCCGGCCGCCTCTCGGCAGGGTTTGCCGTGCTATGGCCGGATCTGTGGCCCTCCCCCATTACAGTAAATGGGGCCGGAGCGTAGTTCTGGCCCCACATGTGTACCTGCGGCAGCACAGATTCACCCACTGGAACAGCCTGCCGGAGTCCCCTGCCGCAAGTGTGAAACTAGCACTAGGCTACTTTCACACTTGCGTTTGCAGGATCCGTTAGTGAGATCCATCACAGGCTCTCATAAATAGTCCAAAACTGAACAGTTTTGTCCTAATGCATTCTGAATGGAAAAGGATCCGTTCAGAATGCATCTGTTTTGCTTCAGTTCAGTCAGCATTCCGTTTTGGAGGCGGACACTAAAACGCTGCTTGCTGCGTTTTGGTGTCCGCATGAAGAAACTGATTCAAACTGGCTATTTAAAAGATAATACAACCGGATCTGTTCAGAACGGATGCAGACGGTTGTATTATCATGACGGATCCAGCAAAAACGCTGGTGTGAAAGTAGCCTTATTTACATTGGACTGTGGCGTGGAGTGATGTTAATTACATGGGACTGCATGTTGAAGGCGGCTGTCGGAGGCAGTGATATTTACATGGGACTGTATTTGGAGGGGGCTGTAGATAGAGAGGGATGTTATTTACATGGGACTGTATATTGGAGGGGGCTGGGGAGATGGTGTGATTTACACAGGAGGGAAATAGCTTTATTTACATGGGACTGTATGGTGGAGGGGCTGAGGAATTATAATTTCTAGGGACACTAAAGGGAGGAATATAACTACAGCGGGCACTTCAGGGTTAGCATTATAACAGTAGGGGGAGCGATATAAATACTGGGGGCACTGAAGGGGTATTATAAATCCAGGAGACATTAGGCGTTCTTATTACTGGGGGCTTTATAGGAGGGACTTATAGATCCACCTTTTTTCTACTAAGAGCACTATGGAGGGGGCCTTATTACTACTGAGGGCTCTGTACAGAGCTTTATTACCACTGGGGGAACAATAGGGGGCCTTATTACTACTGGGAGCTTAGTAAGGGCATAATTAATACTGGAGGACTCTTCTACTAATGGGGACAATCTTGGGGAGCATTATCAGTGCTGGGGTCACTGTAGGGTACAGTGTTACTAATGAGGGAATTACTATTGGTAGGACTATTACAATGGGGGGCGCTATTATTTCTCCAGGATAGTATTTAGAGGTTTTTGGGGGCATAGTGAGCAGCAGGATAAGGCTGTGGGGACTCTAGGTTGGGGGATGATGATAGAAATGTGAGGAAGCTAAGATGTCTGTGTGTCACACTCTGCAGAGACGAGAAGCAGCTGAGAGAAGTTGTCTGGGCCGAATGGAGAAGATGATGACAGCGAAGATCTACATCAGAGGAGATGTCACCTGGAGGCCCTGGATGTGAGGTAAGTGCTGCTGTAGAGCAGGGGTGGGGCGAGGGGCGACATAGAGAATTGGGCCATATTCATTGGGGCTTGGACCCCGGATCTTTTGAGACCCTAGCAGCGCCCCTGCCAGCGACAGCCCCAAAACATCACTGCTCTAGAGGAGATCTGCATGGAGAAATGGGCCAACATACCAGCAACAGTGTATGCCAACCTTGTGAAGACTTACAGAAAACGTTTGACCTCTGTCATTGCCAACATAGGATATATAACAAAGTATTGAGATGAACTTTTGTTATTGACCAAATACTTATTTTTCACCATAATTTGCAAATAAATTCTTTAAAAATCAGACAATGTGATTTTCTGGATTTGTTTTCTCATTTTGTCTCTCATAGTTGAGGTCTACCTATAATGTCAATTACAGGCCTCTCTCATCTTTTTAAGTGGGAGAACTTGCACAATTGGTGGCCGACTAAATGCTTTTTTTCCCCACTGTATGCTATAATGCTATCACCCCCTCCCACAGTACCCTCTGTATTTTTATGCCCCCTGTAGTATAATGCCCCCCCTCCGTTATATAATAACCTTGTAGTATAATATGCCCCTGTAGACCCCCTGTGGTATACCACGCATCCTGTAGTAAAATGCACCCCTGTAGTCCTCCACTTAGTATAATGGCCCTATAGGGTTTTATATAAAAATGTTGTCCCCCAAGTAGTACCCCAAGTAGTGCCAAGATAAATATATGAAAAAAAACACTAACAATAAAACAATTTCTGTTGCATATCTGTTGCAATCTGTGACTTTTCCATGCTCACACCAGGTCTAAAAAATGGGGCGTGGTGTGAGAGGGGAAGGGACTGACAGGTCGATCTCAATTATCATTTTCTACTCCTGTTTTAGGCTTACAAAATTGTCTAAATTTAAGCCAGCAAGGAAGCTGGCTTAAATTTAGACCGGCTGTGGATGCACTGACGTTATGTCAAGCCCGGCGCTTCTTCATAACTTCAGCGGCTCCACCTCCAGCGGTAAAAAAATATAATTTTTCATGTTCGCAGCCAAGTGTTTCTAATATATCATATCTCTTGCTGTATCCATCAATAAACCTGAGGGGTGTAGTTTCCAAAATCTCACTTTGTGGGGTATCCTTTCTAAGTGTACCTTAGGGTCTCTTCAAATACAGCATGGTGCCCGAAAACCATTCCAGTAAAACCAGCCCTCCAAAAACAATATTGCGCTCCTTCCCTTCTTTGCCCTACCATGCCCATGCAGCAGTTTACGACCACATAAAGGGTGTTTCTGTACATTGAACAATCAAGGTAATAAATATTGAGGTTGTTTTGCATTCCAAAGTTATTACCACATAAACTTCCTGCCTGATAGTCACGTGATTGTAGGCGTTCCTGATCGTTTCCAGCACATGGGTTATTCAGTGAAACAGTCACACATCTATAAATGTAAATGTTTTTTTCATGTATTGTACATGTACTGTTCCTGAGGAAGGGGATATTGATATTGAGATCCCCGAAACTCGTCAAGCTATCTTTTATCAAATAAAAAGAGCACCTTTTTGCCCACCTGGACCCATCTTCTTGAAGGATGAGGTGTACTAACATTCTACAGGTGACCTGGGCGGGAGAGGTGTTTGTGACAAGTGTCATGTGCTTATCTTGTCTCACCCCCCTCACTTGTGAAGTAATATAAGTAATATTTCTTTATTATGGAAAGTATTTTATTTCTTTCTTTGGTATACTTTTTAAATACGTTTTTCCTCACCTGGTGAATGTTCGCCATACCATTCACTATATCTATTTATCAATATTACCTATTAGGTCACTTGTGATATTCAATTCGATTATATTTTGAAATCCTGTCTTTGATATCCTTAGTCCCTACTTTCTGGCGCCCCAAATACACCTTATCCTCCTTGTATTTATATAGCGGTCCACTTTGTGAACCGTTCTCTTCTGTTTTGCATATTGGGCAGCAGCCTATGCTTATTCACTTTGGCTTTTGGAGCACTTCCATCGATTTTATTACCTTTGCCATCCACTTCTCCTCTGGCGCTTCCTCTCTCCCCATCCCCTTCTTACTCCTTCCTTTTTTATATTACCACATAAAATGAGACATAGGGCTTTGAAAAATAGAGCTTAGTTATTAAGGCCAAAACTGTCTACAGAGGTAAAGGGTTAATCAAGTAGATAATCGTCACAATTCAAACACTAATAATTGATGTTGGACGATAATCATACAGAGTAAATATATATATCGACTAAATGATTGTACTGAAAATGCTCATTCAACACTTGTAAGATTGTTTATTATGCAAACAAATAAATTATTGTCGTTTATTAAATTGTACTAATGTAAAGATATATTGCGTGATCTCTTAATGTTGTGAACAATGTAAAATGGTAAATAATCTCATGTGAACAAATTTGAACTTAATATTCTTTACAAGAAAATGCCTGCCTATCATCGGCTCTATTATCGGCTGTCGTTCCGCTACTGAACGATTAGCCACTTGTCTAAGGGCTTTATTACCTTGGCAGATGAAGCAATCGCCTGCTCGTCAGTATGGGGAGGAGTGATCGCTAAGAACATCACTCGTCTCCATACAGAATTATTATTTGTTGGCAGTAGAGCGTGATTAGACAGCACGGTCTGCTGCTGGCAAACAATGGTTTTTGTGACCTCATATGATATACGATTACCCAATGAACGAACAAATGCAGCATTTTTACACAGGCAGATAATCGCTAACAAGCATTCGTACAAACTCTTTTTAGTGATTATAAATTAGCAATGATATAATAGGTCCCAAAATCTGCCATTAAGCATTGCAGAATGTAATTTATAATTAAAAAATGCTAATATGGTTTTCTGTGTGTTTCTCCAAGGCATTTGATCACATTTGCTCAGCTATTGAAGATATCTCTGGTCAAATTGGACACAATTACATGAGAGATAAGTAAGTAACCAGAAAATGTCTTCCATATTTACAGTATATTGTTACTTATGTTTGTCTAGTTGCACAATGAAAATACTGTCATTCACTCCCTAAAATAAACTGACAATATTTTTTTTACACAGAATAGTGTGCTGATTTCTATTCGCTCATCTTACAAGGGTAGGCAGACCCCAGGTACACTTTTGCAAAACAGATAATTCAGCATAGGCTTTGACTGCTAGGCATCCAAAGTAGTCACACAGTATTACATATACACATACAGTACAGACCAAAAGTTTGGACACACTTTCTCATTCAAAGGGTTTTCTGCATTTTCATGACTATGAAAATTGTAGATTCACACTGAAGGCATCAAAACTATGAATTAACACGTGGAATTATATACTTAACAAAAAAGTGTGAAACAACTGAAAATATGTCTTATATTCTAGGTTCTTCAAAGTAGCCACCTTTTGCTTTGATTACTGCTTTGCACACTCTTGGCATTCTCTTGATGAGCTTCAAGAGGTAGTCACCTGAAATGGTATTCCAACAGTCTTGAAGGAGTTCCCACATATGCTTAGCACTTGTTGGCCCTTTTGCCTTCACTCTGCGGTCCAGCTCACCCCAAACCATCTTGATTGGGTTCAGGTCTGGTGACTGTGGGGGCCAGGTCATCTGGCGTAGCACCCCATCACTCTCCTTCTTGGTCAAATAGCCCTTACACAGCCTGGAGGTGTGTTTGGGGTCATTGTCCTGTTGATAAATAAATGATGGTCCAACTAAACGCAAACCGGATGGAATAGCATGCCACTGCAAGATGCTGTGGTAGCCATGCTGGTTCAGTATGCCTTCAATTTTGAATAAATCCCCAACAGTGTCACCAGCAAAGCACCCCCACACCATCACACCTCCTCCTCCATGCTTCACGGTGGGAACCAGGCATGTAGAGTCCATCCGTTCACCTTTTCTACGTCGCATAAAGACACGGTGGTTGGAACAAAAGATCTCAAATTTGGACTCATCAGACCAAAGCACAGATTTCCACTGGTCTAATGCCCATTCCTTGTGTTCTTTAGCCCAAACAAGTCTCTTCTGCTTGTTGCCTGTCCTTAGCAGTGGTTTCCTAGCAGCTATTTTACCATGAAGTCCTGCTGCACACAGTCTCCTCTTAACAGTTGTTGTAGAGATGTGTCTGCTGCTAGAACTCTGTGTGGCATTGACCTGGTCTCTAATTTGAGCTGCTGTTAACCTGCGATTTCTGAGGCTGGTGACTCGGATGAACTTATCCTCCGCAGCAGAGGTGACTCTTGGTCTTCCTTCCCTGGGGTGGTCCTCATGTGAGCCAGTTTCTTTGTAGCGCTTGATGGTTTTTGCGACTGCACTTGGGGACACTTTCAAAGTTTTCCCAATTTTTCGGACTGACTGACCTTCATTTCTTAAAGTAATGATGGCCACTCGTTTTTCTTTACTTAGCTGCTTTTTTCTTGCCATAATACAAATTCAAACAGTCTATTCAGTAGGACACTGTGTATCCACCTGACTTCTGCCCAACACAACTCATGGTCCCAACCCCATTTATAAGGCAAGAAATCCCACGTATTAAACTTGACAGGGCACACCTGTGAAGTGAAAACCATTTCAGGTGACTACCTCTTGAAGCTCATCAAGAGAATGCCAAGAGTGTGCAAAGCAGTAATCAAAGCAAAAGGTGGCTACTTTGAAGAACCTAGAATCACTTTTTTGTTAAGTATATAATTCCACATGTGTTAATTCATAGTTTTGATGCCTTCAGTGTGAATCTACAATTTTCATAGTCATGAAAATACTGAAAATTCTTTAAATGAGAAGGTGTGTCCAAACTTTTGGTCTGTACTGTAGTATTACAGACACATATACTATATTTAGTGTTGAACGAATCGAAGCATCCAAAACTAAATTCGGTCCAACGTTTAGGAAAACTTCATTTCGACACGAATCCGAATTTCCTTGCACTTTGTGGTAACTAATCAGTTTTTCCTAAAATGCTAAAGTAAGAAGCCTGGGAATGCAATATGAGCCAAAAAACCTTGCAGCCAGCCAGTCTGCCGGTAGCAATCCCCTGTGATGTCAAAACCCTATAAAATCATGATCCTGTGCGGTCTCTGTCTTTGTCCTGTGAGCCGAGCAGCCATGTTTGATCCATCCACTCTGTTCTGCTGTCTGGTCTTAACCCTAATAATTTTAAAAGTAAAATACCAATAGGTTCATAGTAATAAGGAAGGGATCCCAGACCCATAGTCAGTAATACTTTTTACTCATTTATACATTTAAATTTCTGCTATTTCTGATGTCATTGTTCATGGGAGGTATTATCAGTGACTGACAGCTGTCTGTGTATACACAATTAGGCTTCATTCACACGTCCGTGATCACACCAGTGACAAGATGTCTGTGAAGGATCCGTGTTTGGTCTGTGTGTCCTTTTTTTGCCTCCTATGTGTTATCCATGTTCCACAGATACTGCTCAGCTGAAAATTACTTAAGAGGATCTCCTAGCAACGATCTGTGAAACATCTGAAACATGGATGAAATATGGATGCTATCCATGTTGTGTCTGTGTTTTTCACAGACCCATAGACTATAATGGCTGTAATGGATCAGTAAACACGGACAGAAAGAGTGCATGCTTCCATGGTATAACCCCGGACCGTGATAAATCACAGATGTGTGAATACATAAAAATCAATGTATACATGTGGTGTCCTTGGATAACAGGGAGAGCACACGTCTGTGATTCACTGACATTTGAATACAGCCTCACACAGGGAATGCTATCAAACACTTATAACTCTTCCCTGAGAACAATGAAGTCAGAAAGAGGGAAGATTTAGGGGAGGGGTGCAGGAGAAACTATAGTTTATATCTCTGCTTTTTCTAACTTAAAGAGGACCTGTCACCGCAAAATGCAATGCAATCTGAAAGCACCATGTTATAAAGCAGGAGGAGCTGAGCAGATTGATATAAAGGTTTGTGGGAAAAGATCAAGTAAAACCTGGAATTTATAAATTTATATCTTTGCTTTTTTAAAGCTGCATTTTGTGGTGACAGGTCCTCTTTAAGACCACCCCCATCAGGTTATCAGTGACTGGCATGTATCTATACAGAGAATGCCATCAACAACTGATATCACTTCCCTGTGTACTGAGAGAGAGCTATTCACAGCAGAGAAATAAATATATAAATTATAAGTTTTACTGAATCTTTTCTCAGAAAACTATATATCAATCTGCTCAGCTCCTCCCGCTTTATGACATGATGCTTTCAGATTGCATTACATTTTGTGGTGGCATGTCCTCTTTAACCCATTAATGACTAATGACGTACTATGTACGTCATGATGTGGTGTTAGTTACCGCATCATGACGTGCACAGTACATCATGAGCTCCAAGTGTCACCGCAAGTACACTGGCGGTGACACTTGCATGTAAACGGGTGTCACGGACAGCAGAGCTGTCCGGGCACCCGGCAGGGGACCAATCACAGTGGTCCCTGCTTTAGAATCCCTGCGATTGGTCAGTCAGATTTGACTGACCAATCGCAGTATTCAGCAACGCAGCTCTGATCTCCTTGAGGAGATCGGGGCTGCGCTGCTATGTTTAAAATGTTCAGGATGGCCGAGCAGACCCCCCTCCCCGCCCGCACCATGTAAGTAAAACAGCCCCCCCTTTAATCCCCCCCAATTTCAGGATGGCCGAGTGGTATTAGATTGTCAGCTGTAACATACAGCTGACAATCTAATGTAACGGCCGACATCGCTGCTGGCAGTGATGTCGGCCGTTTAACCCCCTTCCATGCCGCGGTCCGTAGGGACCACGGCATGGAAGGGGTTAACAGGGAGGAAGCTCCGTCCCCCATCGAGTGCTGCGGTGCGCTGACAGCACACAGGCATCCGGCTTGCCATGGTATATCAAGCCTGATCAGGCTTAGTGTAAAGGGAAAATACACTGTAGTACACTATATAGTGTACTGCAGTTTATTATAGAGACATCAGATCGATCAAAAAGGCGTATGTCCCCCAGAATAGTACCAATCTAACCGTCATCTCATCCTGCAAAAAATTAGCCCCTACCTGAGACAATCGCCCAAAAAATAAAAAAAACTACAGCTCTCACACAATGGAGACACTAAAACATGATTTTTTTTGTTTCAAAAATGATATTATTGTGTAAATCTTAAATAAATAAAAAAAGTACACATGTTAGGTATCGCCACGTCCGTAACAACCTGCTCTACAAAAATGTCACATGACCTAACCCCTCAGGTGAACTCAGTAAAAATGAATAAATAAAAGCTGTGCCAAAATTATCAATTTTTGGGTCACCTTGCCCCAAAAAGTGTAATAATGAATAATCAAAAAATCATATGTACCCAAAAATGGTACCAATAAAAATTTCAACTCTTCCTGCAAAAAATGAGCCCTTACACAAGACCATCGGAAGAAAAATAAAAAAGATATGGTGTTCAGAAAATGGAGACACAAAAACATATTTTTTCACAAAAATGCTTTATTATGTAAAACTGAAACAAACAAACAAAGTAGACATATTTGATTTCATCGCGTCCGTAACAACCTGCTCTATAAAAATGCCACATGATCTAACCTGTCAGATGAACATGATAAAAAACAAAAAATAAATACAGTACCAAAACATCCATTCTTCGGTTACCTTGCCTCCCAAAAAAATAATATAGAGCGATTAAAAATCATATGCACCCCAAAATAGTACCAATAAAACTGTCATCTTATCCCGTTGTTTCCAAAATGGGGTCACTTTTTGATTATAGGGTGCATCTGGGGGGCTTCAAATGGGACATGGTGTCTAAAAACCAGTCCAGCAAAATCTGCCTTCCAAAAACCATACGGCGCTCCTTTACTTCTGCTCCCTGCCATGCGCCCATACAGCAGTTTACCACCACATGTGGGGTGTTTCAGTAAACCGCAGAATCAGGGTAATAAATATTTGAGTTTTGTTTGGCTGTTAACCTTAGATGTGTTAAAGAAAAAATGGACTAAAATGGAAAATCTGCCAAAAAAGTGAAATTTAGAAATTTCATCTCCATTTTCCTTTAATTCTTGTGGAATACCTAAAGGGTTATTAAAGTTTATAAAATCAGTGTTAAGTAACTTGAGGGGTGTAGTTTCCAAAATTGGATCATTTATGGGGGATTCTACTATGTGAGCCCCACAAAGTGACTTCAGACCTGAACTGGTCCTTAAAAAGTAGGTTTTTGGAAATTTTCTTAAAAATTTTAAGAATTGCCTCTAAAATTCTAAGCCTTCTAATGTCCCAAAAAAAAAATAAAATGACATTTACAAAATGATGCAGACATAAAGTAGACATATGGGGAATGTTAAATAATAAATATTTTACGAGGTATCACTTTCAATTTTAAAAGCAGAGAAATTGAAATTTTGAAAATTGTGAATTTTTCAAAAATTTTTGGTAACGTTGGGATTTTTTTCATAAATAAAGGTGACTTTATGACTGTCATGAAGTACAATGTGTCACGAGAAAACAATCTCAGAATGGCTTGGATAAGTAAAAGTGTTCCAAAGTTATTACCACATAGAGTGATACATGTCAGATTTTCAAAAATAAGCCTGGTCACGAAGGTGCAAAATGGACGGTCATTAAGGAGTTAAACATTATACATTACCAGTTTTACTGAATCTTTTCCAACAAAACTATATATCAATCTGCTCAGCTTCTCCTGCTCAATAACACTCTCCAGATTACATTATATTTTGTGGTAACAGGTCCCGTTTGAATGTATAAATTAAAATATTTGTTAAATCTTTTCCACAAAATGTCTCCGACCCCCATTACTGTCCCATCCACTTTTTACAAAAGTGGTGAGTAAAATGGTAAAAATGTACGATTTTTTTGACATAACTATTCTGGTGAAGGGAACATGATAAATCTCCCCCTGTGTGTCTGGCTTTGTTATGAGGGTTGCTGTTTCTCTTTGGTGGTTTCCCTGCTCAACCTATATGTCATGCACTGTATTAGACATAACACAATTTATCAGTTTAACCCAGAAACGCTCCTTTGATGGAGTATTTCTTTATTATATATACTTGGAATTTGCAATAATTGTCTGATAATTGTCACCTCTGGGAACCCATATATCTGGAGAAAGAAAATTTTATTAACTACAATGGAGATGGCTGTGGCATTTATGGCTTCCTCTCCTGGAGTGTGAATAGGGAAATCAGAAGACAAAATATGTAATATTTTTCCATTTTTATTTTCTTTATATAGTATGCCCATAGCAGTTCTTGATTTTATTTACGTTTATTTATCTATTTAGGTTACTAGCATATTGCAATACAATGCTTAAAATCTATTTTTTCTCTCTAGGATTGCAAATTTTGATGTAAAATTTCTCAGCAAAATATTTATGAGAAAATCTGCCCAAAAAAAACGAGATCGAATCCTTAATGTTTTCCATGAGCTGAATATGAAGGATGCTATAAGTTATGTTGCAGAGGTATGGAAATGTTTATGTTTTATACACATTTTTATGTTTGTGCTTTTTTATATCGACTTATGCCCACTAACATATTGTTTTGTATTAAAAGCAAGCACTAGGTTTTTTGCCTTCCTCTGGATCAACTTGTAGGATAACACTTTGAACTGGATGGACAGATGTCTTTTTTTCGGCCTTATAAACTATGTAACTATGTTACTAGATGCCCGTGATGAGAACATAGTCCTGCCACTTTACAAATTACTAGTCAGACCACACATGGAGTACTGTGCGCAGTTCTGGGCTCCTGTGAACAAGGCGGACATAGCAGAGCTGGAGAGGGTTAAGAGGAGGGCAACTAAAGTAATAACTGGAATGGCTGGACTACAGTATCCTGAAAGATTATCAAAATTGGGGTTATTCACTTTAGAAAAAAAGACGACTGAGGAGAGATCTAATAACCATGTATAAATATATCAGGGGTCAGTACAGAGATCTCTCCCATCATCTATTTATTCCCAGGACTGTGACTGTGACGAGGGGACATCCTCTGCGTTTAGAGGAAAAAAGGTTTGTACACAGACATAGAAGAGGATTCTGTACTGTAAGAGCAGTGAGACTATGGAATTCTCTGCCCGAGCAGGTGGTGATGGAGAGTTCACTAAAAGAGTTCAAGAGGGATCTGGATGAATTTCTGGAGTGTAATAATATTACAGGTTATAGCTACTAGAGATAGGTCCTTGATCCAGGGAGTTATTCTGATTGCCTGATTGGAGTCAGGAAGGAAGTTTTTTCCCTAAAGTGGGGAAAATTGGCTTCTACCTCACAGGGGTTTTTTGCTTTCACCTGGATCAACTTGCAGGATAACAGGCTGAACTGGATGGACAGATGTCTTTTTTTGGCCTTTCTATGTTACTAGAGTCATTCCAAGTCACAAATCTGAGCTCTCTATTTGGTTTATGGCTCAGTGGTTCATGCAGTGGTAGTTTGATTGGCAATTTGTGGAAGGATACTAGAAAAAGAAAACTTTTTTCATCATTCAGGGTTGCAGGATGGATACAACAACCAACAAAGCTTGTAGTGTATTCAGACTCAGGGTGCAGCCATCACAACTAGAAAACTGGTAGTGTCCAAACAAGTAAATGAATTTAAATCCTTTTACAGGGGCCAATGTAGTATATGCAGAAAATTGGCAGTTTAATTATAATTATTTCTCTGTTATGAGCACTATCCTTGAATGTAGTTTTTACACAGGGGATCAGCTTTATCATCTTTACCCTATGACAACAGCCAGCATTGAAGTTAACTCTGATCCAAAGCCCTTTAACACTAATCATCTTCAAATAATTAGACAGAGGGATTCACCCTTATTGACACCTGTACAGCACAATTGTAGGGAGGCCATGGATTACCATGACAACCAGGCACCTAATAAAGGTTGACAGGTCTGCCATGTTTTCAAGTGATTAGGTCTAATATCCTGCCTATTGGTGTAAAACTGACAGGCATAATACACTACAATTTAATAGTAGAAGCAATCAAATGCTTGCATGCCTAAGTCCCATAGTGGAACTAAAAAACTTATTTTAAACATTTGAAATAAAGTGTTACATAAAGTTCACAATACAATAAACACGCAGTTCTCTTCCTACCCATTTTATTATGAAACAAACAAAAAGTATTTGAGAAACGACACCTACAATAAGTGGTATCATTGAATCGGTAACAATCAATCCTAATTAATCCTAAAGATGTTATCATAACAGTACCCTGGTACTCACCCTATAACCCCTGTAAGGATATGGACTTTCCTGCAAGAGAGACACTAGGCCGCTAACTCTAGGAGTAGTCCTGGTGTTGTTGACAGCTGAACCACAGGGGGCAGAGACACCAAGGGATCGGGTTATATTCATAGTCAGTAACAGACAGAGATCAGTGCAGACAGGGTTTGTCCCAGAAACAAGTCCAAGGTCAGGGCAGGCAGAAAGGGCTTAAAATGGTGAACAGGAACTGGTTGAGGCAGTTAGCGAAAAGTCAAATTCTGTAAACAACCAGAAGCTGGTACACAGGCAAACTAAATAACGCACCATTTCAGGCATTAGTAAACTAGACACTCAGGCACCTTGCCATAGCTAATGAAGATTAGGGTGTGTATGCACTAGCTCTTTAAGGGCTGGAAAGCATACGTGCATGCCCTATGGCCAGCAAAATAAGCCTGACAGATAAATACAGAGGATTTGCAGAAGAGGGAAACGGGTCCATGCCCCAATACAACAGGTGAGTGTGAGTGGCTCGGTGCCTGTGTCTGCCACTGTCCCGCAATAAGCACCGCTGTAACATTTCCCATCTAATATATAAAGCTGAGTGTATGTGTGTGTATGTATGTCCGGTAAACGAATCTGCACCATCGCATTTACAATCACGAAATTTGGCACACAGGTACATAAGGTGTCTAGGAAGGTTTTAGACCAGTCTCAGCTCTACAGAACGTACCGTTCCTGAGATATTCCCAAAAAAATGCATTAACCAATAGAAGCCTGGGCACATGACCCTTATCAGCCAATACAAGCTCGCAGGCCCTTTGTCTCCACATACATACAGTTTCTTCACTGCTGTAGGTCAGCTTTAAAGGGGCAGAGTGCTGTGGATGACACAGTTAAGGGAGCGGAGTGAAGACGGACTTAAAAACCCGCCCCCTAATGCCACTAAGACACGCCCCCGATCAGTTTAGGCCGTGCCCCATCCAACTCCGCAGCCAACAAGGATTGAAAAAATGAAGGTAAAAATCAACTTCTGTCAGCTGCAAGGGCGAGAAGGAGTGCAATTTTCTCCCTGCAGTTCACACTCACACAGCACAGTGCTGCTTCACTAATAAATGGGCGGTCGCTGTGAGGGTCACTGTTAAAGCGGTGGCCCTGTGAAGATCATTGTTAAAGGGGCGAGATGCTGTGGAGGTCACTGTTAAAGGGGTGGGCACTGTGAAGGTTACTATTAAAGAGGCAATTGCTGTGGAATCACTGTTAAGCCAGCGGAGTACTGTGGAGGTCACTGTTAAGGGAGCGGGGTACTGTGGCAGTCACTATTAAAAGGGGGTGCGATGTGGAGGTCACTATTAAGGTGGTGGTTGCTGTGGAGATTACTATTAAAGGAGCGGGATGCTGTGGAGGTCACTGTTAAAGCGGCAGCCACTGTGGGTGTCACTGTTAAGGCAACAGGGTACTGTGGCAGTCACTGTTAAAGGGGAGGGTGCTATGGAGGTCTCTGTTAAATGGGCAGGGAATGGTGGAGGTCACTGTTAAAGGGGCTGGGTGTTGTGGAGGTCACATTTAAAAGGAATGGAGCTCTGTGGAGATCACTGTCAAGGGGGTGGATTATTGTGGAAATCACTGTTAAGGAGATGGTGTACTGTGGAGGTCACTAATAAAGGGGCAGCCGCTGTGGAGGTCACTGTTATTGGGGTGGGCACTGTGGATGTTACTGTTAAGGGGTCAGGGGACTGTGGAGGCCACTATTAATGGGGCAGCTGCTGTGAAGGCCAGTGTTAATGAAGCAGGGTACTGTGGAAGTCGGGTCCTTCACAGGGTCACTGTTAAAGAGGCGGGATGCTGTAGAGGTCACTGTGATGGAGAACATTGTGGATATCTTTTAACCTCACACACAAACATTAAATGAAATATACCCGTGCAAAGCCAGGTCCTTCAGCTAATAGCAAAATAAAAATGAATAATGATTAATCAATATGTACTTTGAAATAGTGCCAGTGAAAATTCATTCTGGAAAAATGAAAGCCCTCATAAAGGTCTCTTGAAGGTGAAAAGAAAAGTTATAGCTCTCAGAATGTGGCAACATAAAGACAATTGGGGTCATTTATTAAGACCGGCATTTTAGACGTCAGTCTTAATAAATGCTGGCATGGATTTCCATTGCTGGCGTAGATTTAAGTCATGTTCTATGCCAAAAACAAGCGCGGAAAATGGTAAATGATACAGGCTTGCAGGTCCACCCTTTCCCCACCCACACCACGCCCCTTTTCCCACAAATACCCTTTGCGACCAAATCTGCAACAAAAGTATGCCAAAAAGTGGTGTACTTCGCTTCATAAATGACCCCCAAATTATTTAAAAAAGCATGTTTTAATATGCAAAAATAGTAAAACATAAAGATTATGTAAATTTCGTGTCATCTTAATCGTAATAGCCAACAAAATTTTAACATGTTAACAAAATGTTAACATGTAATTTATACTTAACACATAGTGATGGCTGAAAAAAAAATGGCAAAATATCTGTTTTTTTCTATTTCTTAGGCCCCCCCCCTCAAAAAATAAAATAAAAGACTTAAGCCCCAAAATTGCCTCATTCTTACAAGGTTAACTGTATGTCAAAGTACAGTTTGTCCAAGTTATTTTTATTGATGACCTATCCTCAGGACACCTCCGACACCTGGCACCCCCACGATCAGCAGGTTGAAGAGAATGTTTGCTCCATTCTAGCGCAGCCTTCTCTTCATTGTTAACCTGCTCGCCGTCGCAACAGTATTGGTGAGAAGGTGTAATTACATGAAGCTACCCCATTCACTTCAGTGGTATGGCTCGTTCCCATACACTTGGAATAAAAACTACAAAGTGTTTCACTGTACGGCGGCGGCCTCAGGAAGCGCACAGCGTCATAGCAACCAATGACGCCGTGCGCTCCCGTGCTCTGGGGCAGCACAGGCCAGGCTTTCACGGCCCGTATACGGCCGTGAAACACGGTCGTCTGAATGGGGCCTAAGGCTACCCCTAAGTGGTCACCAGAGCCCACTGCAATGCTGGATAGTCTTGGCTGCTAGGGACCCAGGTTGTATTTGCATAGTAAGATGACAAAAAACAGGGTCAAGTTTGCAGGTTGCAGAACAAACCAGATGACCAAAGATGGACAGAAGGATAGCTAACCAAGCCAAGGTCAAAACCAGGAGTGCACAGATGAAGCCAAAGCAGCAGGCAAGAGGTTAATCAGAAGTACTAGCCAAAGTCTATAAATGGAGGTTTAATAAGCAGAAATATGATTCAGATACACAGCACAAATGGGAGCCAGGACACTATACTCGATCACAGGCATCAACCAACAGTGCCTGGTTTAATCCCCACTAAGTCAGACACTAAACCAGACCGCTGAATGGCTTGGCATACCGAGTTTCTTATAGACTGACCAGCCAGAGCTTAGCTGGTCAACATAGCAACCTTCCAGGAAAGGCGGTGCAACTAGCATATGCACCACTTTTGATCTCCCCAGCACCATCACACAGACCGGACTGGAAGCTGATGGATGGAGATTAGCAAAAATTTACTATGGCAGCCAGTTCAGACATCTTGTGATTTAGTAGTAAATCACAAGATGCCCTATTTTTTTTTTTCAACTTGCAGGCCTGGCTGTATGTAATCATCTCAATAATCCAAAAAGAAACCAGTTCTAATGGTGTTTTAACCCTTCCTCAACAAGTGGCATACATGTACAGCGCTGCAGGAAATGAGTTTCCAAAATACACCATACATCGGTGCTCTGATCAACACCTTGATCAAGGACAAGGGTCTGGCTGTATCCACCAGCATTGGTAAAAACTGATGTCAGCGAAATAACCTTTTAGATGCCCTGGTTAATGCTGCTCCCCATGATGACATGGCAACCGAAAGCCTAACAAAGGCCTCTGGGCCTGCCATGTGCGGAAGACTATGAGGCCAAGCCTCAATAAAAAAATTTAATTAAAAAAAAAAAGGGTTTTATAAAAATAAAAAAAATGTTTCAAGTGTAAAAAAGCCCCCTTCTTATCAAGCCATTTACTAATATAAAAAAATAAATAGACATTTTAGATATCGCTAAGTCTGTAAAGTGAATTACATAAAAATAATAAATAAAAACTATGCCAGAAAAGCCATTTTTTTGGTCAAGTCTCATCCAAAAAAATCATAATATAAAGCAATTAAACATTCATGTGCACCCTAAAATATTACTAATGAAAAATCACTTTACCCTTTAAAAAAAAAACAGCCCTCAGAAGATGCCATCGCCAGAAAAATAAAATAAAATATGGCTCTCAGAAAATAATAATGCTCAAAATATTATATAAAAGCTGTAGGAAAATAAATAAATAAAAACTTTGCCAGAAAAGCCTTTTTTTTGTCACCTCGCCTTGCAAAACACAAATGTCAAGCAATCACAAAATATTACGTACCCCAAAATGGTACCAATGAAAACATCATCAATTTTTTTTTCAAAAATACTTTAATTGTGTAAAAATAGTAACATAGTTTATAACATACTAACATAGGCCGCAAGGGTAAAAGACATCTGTCCATCCAGTTCGGCCTGTTATCCTTAAAAAAACAGAAAAAAACTATATGAAATTGGTATCACTGTATTCGTACTGAGCAGCATAATCAATTTAATGTCATCTTTTCTACATGGTATCTGCTGCAATAACAAAACCCAAAAAGCAATGGCTGACCTGCTGCTTTTTCTTTATCCTGCTGACCAAAAAGTAAAATAAAAAGCAATCAAAAAGGCATATGTACCCCAAAATAGTACCAATAATAGTAGCAATTCATCCTGCAAAAACAAACCTTAACATAGCTCCGACATAGTAACATAGTTTATAAGGCCAAAAAAAGACATCTGTCCATCCATTTTGGCCTGTTTTCCTACAAGTTGATCCAGAGGAAGGCAAAAAAAACCCTGTGAGGTAAAAGCCAATGTTCCTCACTTTAGGGGAAAAAATTCCTTCCCGACTCCAATCAGGCAATCAGACTTACTCCCTGGATCAATGACCCATCTCTAGTAACTATAATCTGTAATATTATTACACTCCAGAAATACATCCAGGCCCCTCTTGAACTCTTTTAGTGAACTTATCATCACCATCTCCTCAGGCAGAGAGTTCCATAGTCTCACTGCTCTTACCGTAAAGAATCCTCTTCTATGTTTGTGTACAAACCTTCTTTCCTCCAGGCGCAGAGGATGTCCCCTCGTCACAGTAACAGTCCTGGGGATAAATAGATGATGGGAGAGATCTCTGTACTGACCCCTGATATATTTATACATTGTTATTAGATCTCCCCTCAGTCGTCTTTTTTCTAAAGTGAATAACCCTAATTTTGATAATCTTTCTGGGTACTGTAGTCCACCCATTCCAGTTATTACTTTAGTTGCCTTCCTATGAACCCTCTCCAGCTCTGCTATGTATGCCTTGTTCACAGGAGCCCAGAACTGTACACAGTACTCCATGTGTGGTCTGACTAGTGATTTGTAAAGTGGCAGGACTATGTTCTCATCACGGGCATCTATGCCCCTTTTGATGCAACCCATTATCTTATTGGCCTTGGCAGCAGCTGTCTGACACTGGTTTCTACAGCTTAGTTTGCTGTTCACAAAAATTCCTAGGTCCTTTTCCATGTCAGAGTTACCCAATGTTTTACCATTCAGTATGTACTGGTGACTTGCATTATTCCTTCCCATATGCATAACCTTACATTTGTCAGTGTTAAACCTCATCTGACACTTCTCTGCCCAAGCCTCCAGTCTATCCAGATCCATCTGTAGCAGTGTACTGTCCTCTTCTGTGTTAATTACTTTACACAGTTTAGTGTCATCTGCAAAAATTGATATTTTACTGTGCAAGCCTTCTACAAGATCATTAATAAATATATTGAAGAGAATAGGGCCCAATACGGACCCCTGTAGTACCCCACTAGTGACAGTGACCCAATCTGAGTATGTACCATTAATAACCACCCTCTGTTTTCTATCACTGAGCCAGTTACTTACCCACATACAGACATTTTCTCCCAGGCCAAGCATTCTCATTTTATATGCTAACCTTTTATGTGGTACCGTGTCAAATGCTTTGGAGAAGTCCAGATATGCGACATCCATTGATTCACCGCGGTCCAGTCTAGAACTTACCTCCTCATAGAAACTGATTAAATTGGTTTGACATGACCGATCCCTCATGAAGCCATGCTGATATGGAGTTATTTGCTTATTTTCATTGAGGTTCTCCAAGATAGCATCTCTTAGAAAACCCTCAAACAGTTTACCCACGACAGATGTTAAATTTACCGGCCTATAGTTTCCAGGCTCTGTTTTTGGACCCTTTTTGAATATTGGCACCACATTTGCTATGCGCCAATTCTGTGGAACACTCCCTGTCAGTATAGAGTCCTTAAATATCAGAAATAAGGGTCTGGCGATGACATTACTTAATTCTCTTAGGATACGGGGGTTTATGCCATCAGGTCCTGGCGATTTGTCTATTTTAATCTTTTTAAATAGACACAGCTCTACTTCTTCCTGGGTCAGACAGGGCACTTTTAAAGGGGAATTTACTTTATATTCTGCATTTCATCTGACAGTTTATTTTCCTCAGTGAATACAGTGGAGAAAAAGATATTTAGTAGCTTAACTTTCTCCTGATCGCTCTCTGCAACTCCCCCCTCATTACATTGTGACAACAACATGGCAACCATAAACCAATCCATCATAATATGCCCTGCAAAAGGTGGTCTTTCCCTTCTGAACCCGGCAGTGTATACTAACAGCAGATTACGTCTACATTTACGGCATTTCTGTTCCCAGTAGAACCCACCTAACTATTTATGTGATGTGGTATGTCTCCAATGACACAAGCTGCACACAGCTGGGACTGAAATACTTTATCTGTGGGAAAACTTGCCATTTCCATGGTCACCTGCTCATTAATTTCTGCAAAATACTTGTGGTGTCAAAATCCTCAATTCACCCCTTGATAATGAACTTGTATTTGTGTATTTTCGAAAATGAGGCAACATATTGGGCTTTTGAGCAGTTAAGGGAAAGATTATTCATAGTGTAGAGATATAGTAGGGAGGCATTATCCACACTATAGAGAGAGAGAGAGCAGGGATCAATAGAAGGGTATAAAGCCTGGGTAATAGGAACTATTCTATTACACCTTGCTGCACTAATTGTGGGTAAAAAGTGCTCTAATACTACTGATTTTTGGTTGTTTGCATTCTTTGATACATTAGTAATTCCAGTAATCTGGAGTCAAATTGCGGTCTGATATAAACCGTTTTGGGGTGTATTTAGTTAATATATAAGTACTTCCATTCACCATTGCTTCTGTAGTGAAAGTGTAATCTGATACAACCAGTTTTGGGGTGTATTTAGTTTATATATAAGTACATCTTTTCCTCCTTGCTTCTGGGGTGACATTACGGTCTGATACAACCAGTTTTGGGGTGCATTTAGTTGATATATACAGTAAGTATATCCATTCCTCCTTGATTCTGGAGTGAAATTGCAGTGTGATACAACCAGTTTTGGGGTGTATTTAGTTTATATATAAGTATATCCATTCCTCTTTGCTTCTGAGGTACAATTGCAGTTTGATACAACCAGTTTTGGGGTGTTATTTTATATATAAGTACATCCATTTCTTCTTGATTCTGGGGTGTAATTGCAGTCTGATACAACCAGTTTTGGGGTGTTATTATTTTATATATAAGTACATCCATTCCTCCTTGATTCTGGCGTGAAATTGCTGTCTGATAAAACATTTTTGGGGTGTACATATTTAGTTTATATACATCACTTCATCCTTGATTCTGGAGTGAAATTACTGTCTGAAACAACCTTTTTTGGGGTGTTTTATTTTTTTATATAATTACATCCATTCATCCTTGATTCTGGGGTGAAATTGTGGCCTGAAACTATTGCTCTTTTACCCTTGAAGTTTCTTTTAAATTACAGTATGTCGGTCAGACAGGTGACAGGCCCTTCCAAGTCCCTTGCAAATGGACAGATGCATGCTCAGTTTCTTACGTAGTGACAGCCGAATTGTTACAATTCGGCAGAGGGATGACTACTGGCTTTGTTAGACCACTCTGTCACTGGGCCACTGTGTTGACTCCTCATGCGGTTGCCACCTCACCACTCTGTCACTGGGCCACTGTATTTACTCCTCATGCTGTTGTCACCTCACCACTCTGTCACTGGGCCACTGGGTTGACTCTTTATGTGGTTGCATCCTCACCACTCTGTCACTGGGCAACTGTGTTGACTCCTTATGCAGTTGCCACTTCACCACTCTGTCACTGGACCACTGTGTGAACTCCACATGCTGTTGCCAACTTGCCACTCTATGACGGGGCCGCTATTGTCCCTGTTTGGCCTTGTTGACATCACCATTTATTTTACCCTTCTTCTGATCTGTCAGAAGGATAGAAAAATGAGAAACACAACGGATCCTTTCAGTCGTAAGGACTGTATCACACGGTCCCTATTTTGTAGCAGGACAAGTTCATGATTTGAGTGGGTGCAAAACACAGAAGATATGCAAACTTTCTAATCATGTGTCATCTCTGTTTTGGATCCACTCATGTTTTGTTTTTGTTTTTTTGCCTTAGCAATACTGATGGATTACTGACCAAATGCTGACCATGTGAAGGCAGATGCTCAAAAGACAGGATCTGTTTTTTGAGGGTTGTTCTTATGATGTATCAGAAGAAGGGCAAAATATCACTTCATGGTTCTTTATATCTGGCGCTAACATTGCCCTGTAAAGCCTCATTCACACGTCAGTGTTTCATGGACGTGTGCTGTACGTGTTCTCCACGGACAGCACACGTCCCCATTCATTTGAATGTGTTTGTTCAGACATCAGTGTTTCATCACGGTCCTTGGTTCCGTTTTTTTTGGCATGGATGCATGTCCTATCTTGATCCATGTTCCCGGATCACTCACGCCCATTATAGTGTATGGGTCCGTGAAAACCACAGATGCAACACAGATGCTTTAAAAATAAAATTTTCAGCTGTTCAGTGTCAGTTAAACACGGATGTAACACGGACAGCAAAAAACGGACACACGGACCCAACACGAATCCTTCACGGACAGCTTCATGGATGCCTCACTGACCACCTGCTCATGGATTTGAGCACGGACACGGAGGTGTGAATGAGGCTTAAGGTTGAGTTCACACTTGAGTTATTTGGTCAGTTTGGCCCTGTAACTGACCAAATAAGTGAAGTGTAAACTGATTCTAAGAGTGACGGCTGTCATCTGCATGTCATACTGACTCACAGTACTGTTTCACTACCACAGCGGACTCCCTATACATGTTTCTGCAATGCAGTGTTCCTAATCAATATACAGGCTCTCTGCAGCTAGGACTCATCTCTAGTTACGACCATCCTGCAATCCATCAGCGTGGTCTTGCTTGCATGCTATAAAAAAAAACAACATCATATGTGAACTCCTATGGTCCCGGTCACCAGAGAGGCTGGTATTTTTTCCTATAGTGTTCAAGCATGGATTGCAGGGTGTTCATAACCATGGATATGAGCAGTGTGTATTTTGATGGAAAAATTAATCCAACCAGCAAAGGAAGCAAGATGGGTAATTACAATACATTAGTAAGTGCCTTGTATTAACTTTCTCTACATGATAAATGCCACTTGCTGAATGTGTGGCAGCCATGCCCGTATCACTTGAATGGGTCCACAATCCGGAAGATACGAAGCGGAGGCATGGAATGGAAGCACTACAGAGTGCTTCTGTGGCATTTCGGCCCATGCCTCCACACCGTAAGAAATAGAACATGCTCTATTTTATGTACGGTGCGGACGGATCGCGCACCCATTCAAGTTGAATAGGTTTTTTAATCCACCAGCGCAGGCCACATGGACGATGGCCATGCAATGGGGAATGCAACTTGCACGTTTATGTGCATGGGCCCTAACACCCCTTGGTAAATTCTGTGAGGGTTGTAGTTTCCAAAATGGGGTCACTTCTTGGGATTTTGCTTTTTTATTTCATGTTGCATCCTCTGCAGTTGTCACCAGTGCTGTATAAATCATCAAACTAGGCCTTACATGCACATGAGGCTCTTTCTCTTCTGAACACTGCAGTATGCCCAACAGCAGTTTATGATCCCATGGAGGTATTGTTGTTCTTGGGAAAAGTTATGTAAAAAATTTGAGGTGCTTTTTCTTCTATTACCACTGCCAATTAAACATTTAAGGCTAAAAATACATATAATTGAAATACAATGTAATTTTTAATTTCATGTCCCAATCTTAAATTCTATGAAGGATCTGTAAGGGTTAAGCCAATCACCCCTAGTTAACTTCCCTGAAGGGTTTACTTTCCAAAATGGGGTATCTTTTTGCAGATTTACACTGTACTGGAAGCTCAGGGGCTCTGAAAATGCAACATTGCTCCAGAGAACGAATCCAATTAAATCTGCCCTCCAAAAGCCATATGGCGCTTTTTGCCTTCTGAGCCATGCAGAGTGCCCATACAACAGTTTATGATCACATATGAGGTATTGCCGTATTCAGAAGGAAATGGGTAGGAAAGTGTGGGGTGATTTTTATTTTCTTACCCCTTTTAAAAATTTAAAATATAGGACTAAAGCAACATTTTATTGGAAAAAAATACATTTTCATTTTCAGCCAAGTATTTCTAAAGTCTATGAAACGCCAGTTGGGTCAAAACTACACACCTCAATAAATTCCTTGAGGGGTATAGTTTTCAAAATAGGATCACTTTGGGGTTGTTTCTACTGTTGGGGAACCTCAGGGTTTCTTCAAATATGAATGGTGCCCCAAAACAATTTCAGCAAAATATACCCTCCAAAATCTATATGGCAATCCTTCCTTCTGAGCCCTGTGGTGTGCCTATACATCTGTTTATGGCCACATATGGGGTGTTGCTGTATTCAGGAGAAAATTGGTAAAAAAGATTGTGGGGTGCTATTTTTTTCTGTTGCCCCTTGTGAAAATGTGACATTTTATTTGAAAAAACTTAATGTTTCATTATTATAGCCAAGTGTTTGTAACTTCTAAAAAACACTTGCGGGGTCAAAGTGCTAACTACATCCCTTGAGAAATTCCTCAGTGGTGTTTCCAAAATGGCATCACTTTTGGAGTTTTTTTTTTTTTTTTTTTTTTTACTATTGCAGAATAGTATAAAAATAAATAGTATAAAATATGAATACAAAAATATCAAAAATGGAATTCACCAACCACCTTAGCAATTTTGCATGTAATTGATATTGCTACATCCGAAAATGTCAGAACTGCTAAAAAAAACAAAAAAACTGTGCCAAAACAGCCATTTTTGGTCACCTTGCCTCACAAAAAAGTTGAATGACAAGCAATCAAAAAGTCATATGTACCCCAAATAGTATGGATGAAAACATCATCTCATCCTGCAAAATGAGCCCTCACATAAGACAATCGCCCGAAAAAATATATATATGTGTCTCAGAAAATGGCAACACAAAAACAAGATTTTTTTCTTTTAAAAAAACTTTTACTGTGTAAAACATAACAAAAATAAAAACATAGACATATTAGGTATCACTGTGTCTTCTCTATAAAAATATCATACGATCTAACCTATCGGGTGAATACTGTAAAAATAAATTCATAAAAACAGTTCCAGAACAGTCATGTTTTGGTCACCTCACAAAATGCGTAATATCGAGTGATCAAAAAGTAGGTACCAATGAAAACATCACCTCATCCCACCTAAGATAATGGCTTTCAGAAAATGGCAATGAAAAAACATGATTTTTCTCTATAAACATGCTTTGTGTAAAAGTGGTAAAACTTTGAAAAAACGATATAAAATCGGTATCTCTGTAATCATAAAGGTATAACATGACATTTTTCCTACATGGTATACGCTGCAATAACAAAACCCAAAAAGCAATGGCAGAATTGTTGCAATTCTGCTTCTCAAAATGCAAAATAAAAAGTTATCCAAAAGTTGTATGTGCTCCATAATAGAACCAATGATGAACACATCCCGCAAAAAATAAGTCTTTACACAGAGAAAAATGTATGGTTGACAGAAATATCTGTACTGGTACCCTAGATACTGTTCAATACCAACATGGTACCTGTAAAACAATCCATCAAAATCTGTGCTGCAAAAGCCTTCCCTTCCTGTGGTGTGTCCCTACAGACATTTGGCCACATATGGGGTGTTGCCCTATTCAGAAGAATATGGGTAACGTTATGGGCTGCTTTTTCTCATGTTTCCACTTGTGAAAATAAAAAGCAACTTTTTTTGGAAGAAATTGAATTTTTGTACATCAGGGTCTCTTCAAATTCAATATGGTGCCCAAAAACCTTTTCAACAAAATCTGCCCTCCAAAAACCATATGGTGCTTGTTCCCTTCTGACCACTACCATGTGCCCATAGAGCAGTTCATCACCACAAATGGGGTGTTTTTGTAAACTGCATAATCAGCATAATTAATATTGAGGTTTATTTTGCTGTTAACCCTTTCTGTGTTGCAAGAAAAAAATATATAAACATAAAAAAATCAGCAAAAAAAATTAAATGTTAAAATGTCACCTCCATTTTCCTTTAATTCTTGTGTCTTCTAAAATGGGGTCATTTATAGGTGGATTCTATTACTTAAGCCCCTCAAAATCACTTTATAACTGAATTGGTGCTTAAAAAAAGTGGTTTGGGAATTTTCCTTTAAAATTTCCCAAAAAAAATCTAAAATTCTAAGCCTTCTATGTCCTCAAAAAATAAAATGGCATTTACAAAATGATGCCAACATAAAGTAGACATATGGGGACTGTTGATTGATAACTATTTTATGAGATATTGCTATCTATCCAAATTTCCTGTACATTTTTTCAATAAAAAAGAAAAAAATAATGACCCAAATTTACCGCTAACGTGAAGTACAATGTGTCAGAAGTCTGCCTACACTTTTTTTGTGTTTTTTTTATTTTTAATGCTCCATGCTTTAAGTATGGCGATTTGTATAGTGTTTCGTCCTATAGGCTACTGTATAGGACTTGAAAAACACTAGAAAAAAGTTTTAGAAGTTACAAATGAAAGAAAACAACTAAAAATGCTTGTAAGACACCCTTTCAAAAATATTTGCCTTGTAATGCCAAGATGTATATTATCAACTGTTAAAATATTTTGTTCTTATATTTCTAGTTTTCTAACAATTTCTATCTATATTAACTACATTTTATATATAAAAATACTTTTCCTGTGTTCATTCTATAGGGAGAACGAAGAGGATCATTGGCTTTCATTCGCTCACCAAGCATGGAAAACATGGCTAATGTGGATTTCAGTAGCCCACGTCCATCTGTTTCTGAACCATCTGTTTCCTACTTCTTGTAAGTTACATGAATTTTTATTGTATATTTTTTTAATTGGAACAATAAGTTCAATAATGAAAAAATTAATGTTTTGGAAGAAAAAGGATATATAATGTACCAATCACACAGACAAATATAACTGTTCCGTAATATAGTTGGTTATGTAGCAGTCTCAAAAACAAAATGTATTTAAAAAAAATCAACCTAAGCCAAAATCTTAAAAAGTTACCTATCTACTTCAACTATAAATTGCAATACATATAAAAAAATTTGCAGCTCTCCAGCCACAGAAGTAGAATTGTCATTAGGCTCTTTACACACATTAATTTATTTACTCCATACGTTTTTTGGGAAAACATTTTTTAATTGTGGAGAAATGTATTCCTGCAAGTATGAACTCCCATTGGTGATTTACTGTTATGCCGTAACAAATTAAATAACTGCAATGTACATTTAGGCTGGGTTCCTACACAGTGTGTTGCTAATTTTTATTGGCATTTTCATTAGTGTGGACAAGAAGTCAGTTTCTCTATGTATTCATACAGAAGCCTCAATGTCAGTCTCCAAGGAATGAACAGAGAAGTAACTGACTTCCTGTCGTGTCAGTTGGAGATGAGAGAGTTGATCACATGACACAGCTAAAAATTAGAAGGGAGAGGATAACTCACAAATACAGTCACTGATGAGAAGATTAAATTCACTACAGATAGCATCATGTACCCTTCTAATAGGTCAGAGAATAAACATTTTTGTGGGAGTCCTTTAATTACAAGGCTTTACAAATTACAAATGCTTACAAATGCTTAAAGGCTATGTACACCATCAGAGGCACTTTTTATGACTGCATTCTATTCATTTTGGGCTAAAAATGATTTTTCTATTGGTTTTTATTAAAAAAAAATATTGAGCCGTTCTGTCACAAAGGCTTAACTGTTTTTCTAGCTGTGTGAATAATACTTTCACTTTGCGCCAGTCATCTAATAACCCTTATCTGTAAATTACTAACAGGTCATAAACATTCTTATTAGTAAGATAAGAACTAAGCTATAATAAGTGTTTATAAGGTCAGAGATCAGGAGCCCATCAGCTCCCTGCTTGATGGAGCAGGGAAAATTCAGAATGAGCTACTAGATAAACTCAAAGCTATGCAGGGAAAACTGCTCCATATTTTTAATAAAGACTAGTGTTAAGCTAATCAAAGTGAAAAAAATTGAATTCAAACCGAATTTCAGGAAAAATTAGATTCACCCCGAATATGAATTTCCTCTCGCGTCATTGTAACAAATCATTTTTTTCCTAAAATGGTGGCTACATGTGTTACAAAGTGAAATTAAGAAGCCTGGAAACTAGATATGACCCATAATGCCGTGCAGCCAGCGAGTCAGCAGTGTGCATCTTGTTCATCTGCTGCGCCATTCATTCTTAATCTGTTTTTTTATACATAGACTTACTGTGTATCAGACTCATTGTCAACATGCGGGCTAATATATAGGTGTGTTTACCTAGTTCATCTGATGTGCCATTTATATTTCTTACATTACTGATTCAGTTACTGTACACTCTGGCCAACAGAAGGAATGTACACTTTGGGCCCTCAAAAGGAATGGGCAGTGGCAAAATTTTGCTGTAGTTGGCACAAGTAGCAGCAGAAGAAGTGGTGGTGGCTGCAGCAGCCACAGCAACACGCCAGAGCTACCACTTTCATCGACTAGTCGTGTTTTGACCAACAATCCAGCTGTACTGGAATGGTTGACTCACTCTTCAACATCATCTCAAGTGACAACAGATACACACAGCCAGGAATCAGTGGGTTTCCCTGACACCACTCTTAGTTGGCATGGCCTAGGAACAACCTCTGTGTCCTCACCTGTCCTGTAACTGGCTCTTTCTTTTGTTGCTCTTTCTGTTCGAGAAATAATGCATGCTGCTGGCTCTTGCTCCACGTCATCACCCCAAAAATCAAATTATGGCTGTCTTCTCACCAACTGGAGATAGGAACCATGGTTACCGATAATGGGAAGTGCATTCTGTCTCCACTGCGTCAGGAACGGCTGACCCATTTGTTCTGCATGGCGCACATCTTCAATCTGGTTGTCACCTGGTCCCTCAAGTCTTCTATCTAGCTACAAGACATCAAGGAAGAAAATATCAAGGAAACTGGGCATGCACTTCAGCCACTCTTAGTGTGCAAAACGTTCACTCCTTGAGCTGCAAAGGCAGAATGGTGTTCCTCTACATCACCTCATATGCAACCTTTCCACACATTGGAACTCCACACTCCACATGTTGGACCGACTGTATGAGCAGAGGAGACCCATGATAAATTTCTTGATGATGCAGACAGACAGGACTACTTCCCGTTGTAACTTTGATGGTGGCAGCTCATGCGTGACACCTGCCGTTTGTTCATGCCCCTTGAGGAGACCACTTTATTTGTCAGTCGCCAGGACTATGGGATGAATTATGTCATTCCACTCCTTTACATCCTGGGGAGTATGACTACACGTGGCATCTACATCTCATGGCCATCTGAGCCCTGTGGAGGCTGAACTGGCACAGGAGGAGGATGAAGAAGAGGACATAAATGCCCAGGAAATCTATACAGAACTAGGTGGTCTATCTACCCAAGTGACAGGAGAGAAGCAGGAGGTGCAGGAGGAGCTAGAGGCCAACAACGATGACAACACAGATGACCCCAACAGACCATGGCAGTATACAAGTCCCTTGCGCAAATGACAGATGCATGCTGACTTGCTTGTGTAGTGACAGCCGCATTATTACCATTTGGGAGAGGGAGGACTACTGGCTCTCCACAATGCTGGTCCCTCGATACTGGTCCAAAAAGGGGGCCTTTTTTTTACATCTTCTGAGAGGGATGAAAAACGAAACTATTATTGAGACATCCTTTGTAATCGGTTGGTCACTACCTATGCACGTCATCACCCATCTTCACGAAGGTCTAACCGGGGGGACCCTCTGAGCTTATGCTCCACTGCCGTCACTGCTGGAAAGGGTGGGGGCAAGAGCAGCACCAGCTCCATCAGCAGCAAATTATGTTGTGAGTCTCTAATGATCACTTTTATTCACCCACCTACTGAAAAAGCTACCCAGCAGCAGCAGGACAGAACCTGAACAAGCAGGTGGTGGCATACTTGGACTGCACCCTATCACCCCAGATCCAAGATCTACTGGACGGCCAAACTTGAATTGTGGGCGCAACTGGTCGAGTTTGCCCAGGGCAAACTTTCCTGCCTGGCCATTAGTGTGGCATCAGGGCGAGTGTTTAGTGTGGCAGGTGGCATACTTACCCCCCAAAAAATTTGCCTTTCAACATAAAATGTTGAGAGACTAACCATTATGAAGATGAATCAGGCGTGGATCAACCAGGATTTCCAGATACCAGTGCCTGATATAACAGATTATTAACATAGTAACATAGTTTATAAGGCCCAAAAAAGACATTTGTTGCATCTGTGCAAGTTGATCCAGAGGAAGGAAAAAAACTTGTGAGGTAGAAGCCAATTTCCCCCCAAAATTCCTTCCTGACTCCAATCAGGCAATCAGAATAACTCCCTGGATTAATGACCTATGTCTAGTAGCTATAGCCTGTTATATTATAACACTCCAGAAATACATCCAGGACCCTCTTGAACTCTTTTAGTGAACTCACCATCACCACCTCCTCAGGCAGAGAGTTCTATAGTCTCACTGCTCTTACAGTAAAGAATTCTCTTCTATGTTTGTGTACAAACCTTCTTTCCTCCAGACGCAGAGGATGTCCCCTCGTCACAGTCCTGAGAATAAATAGATGATGGGAGAGATCTCTGTACTGACCCCTGATATATTTATACATAGCTATTAGATCTCATCTCAGTCGTCTTTTTTTTAATTTTCTAATTTTGAAAAACCCTAATTTTAATAATCTTTCTGGATACTTTACTGTCCACCCATTCCAGTTATTACTTTAGTTGCCTTCCTCTGAACCCTCTCCAGCTCTGCTTTGTCTGCTTTGTTCACAGGAGCCCAGAACTGTACACAGTACGCTATGTGTGGTCTGACTAGTGATTTGTAAAGTGGCAGGACTATGTTCTCATCATGGGCATTTATGCCCCTTTTTAAGCAACCCATGTCAGTTTTCCATGTCAGTGTTACCCAGTGTTTTACCATTTAGTATGTGCTGGTGACTTGAATTATTCCTTCCCATGTGCATAACCTTACATTTGTCAGTGTTAAACCTCATCTGCCACTTCTCTGCCCAAGGCTACAATCTATCCAGATCCATCTTTAGCAGTATACTGTCCTCTTCTGTGTTAATTACTTAACACAGTCATCTGCAAAAATTGATATTTTACTGTGCAAGCCTTCTACAAGATCAATAAATGTGTGTACTGTTAATAACCACTCTCTGTTTTCTCTTAGGATATGGGGGTGTATGCCATCTGGTCCTGGTGATTTGTCTATTTTAATCTTTTTAAGACGCCACTATACTTCTTCCTGGGTCAAACTGCATTTCATCTGACAGTTTATTTTTCCTGAATACAGTGGAGAAAAAAATATTTAATAGCTTTGCTTTCTCCTCATCGCTCTCTGCAACTCCCCCCTAATTATTGTAAAGGGCCGGCACCTTCAGATTTATTATTTATATAATTGAAGAACATTTTAGAGTTAGTTAGTTTGGCAATACGAGAATCTCTCAGTCTCTAAGTTTGGCTGCTTTTATTTGTCTTTTACATATTCTATTTTTTCCTTATAGTTTTTCAATGCTTCCTCACTACCCTCCTGTTTTAGTGATTTAAATCCTTTCTTTTTGTCATTTATTGCTTTCTTTACATTTCTATTTATCCACAATGGGTTTTTTTTGTTCCCTAACCTTTTATTCCCATAAGGTATGTATCTCTCACAATTAGAATTTAGGATGCTTTTAATATCCATTTTGTGGCTGTATTTTTATTTTTGATGACTTTGTCCCGGTTGCTTTTTTGAAGTTTGGTATTTATGTTCCTCCCTGAAGAAACACTCTTTTGAATGACAATTGTAAGGTTATTATTTTATGGTCACTATTTCCCAGATGTCCCCCAACCTGTACATCTGTTGTTCTGTCAGGTCTATTGGTTAATACTAAGTCCAGTATGGCTGTCCCTCTAGTCGGGTCCTGAAGCAGTTGGGAAATGTAATTGTCTTTGGTTATTGCCAAGAACTTGTTTCCTTTATGAGATGTACATGTTTCAGTTTCCCAATCTATATCTGGGTAGTTGAAATCCCCCATAATAACAAACCCATTATGATCTGCCGCCTTGCCAATTTCGTTTAGTAGTAGATTTTCTGTGGTATATTAGGTATAATAAACTTCTATTAGTGTTATCTATTACTATTATTGTTTTTGCCTCCGTGTATTTCTACCCACAGTGACTCCACATGTTCATGTCCCTCACTAAATTTTTGCAGATGACACTAAACTGTGTAAAGTAATTAACACAGAAGAGGACAGTACACTGCTACAGATGGATCTAGATAGACTGGAGGCTTGGGCAGAGAAGTGGCAGATGAGGTTTAACACTGACAAATGTAAGGTTATGCATATGGGAAGGAATAATGCAAGTCACCAGTACATACTAAATGGTAAAATATTGGGTAACTCTGACATGGAAAAGGATCTAGGAATTTTAGTGAACAGCAAACTAAGCTGTAGAAACCAGTCTCAGTCAGCTGCTGCCAAGGCCAATAAGATAATGGGTTGCATCAAAAGAGGCATTGATGCCCGTGGTGAGAACATAGTCCTGCCACTTTACAAATCACTAGTCAGACCACACATGGAGTACTGTGTACAGTTCTGGACTCCTGTGAACAAGGCAGACATAGCAGAGCTGGAGAGGGTTCAGAGGAGGGCAACTAAAGTAATAACTGGAATGAGTGGACTACAGTACCCAGAAAGATTATCAAAATTAGGCTTATTCACTTTCGAAAAAAGACGACTGATGGGAGATCTAATAACTATGTATAAGTATATCAGAGGTCAGTACAGAGATCTGTCCCATGATCTATTTATCCCCAGGACTGTGACTGTGACGAGGGGACATCCTCTGTGTCTGGAGGAAAGAAGGTTTGTACACAAACATAGAAGAGGATTCTTTACGGTAAGAGCAGTAAGACTATGTAACTCTCTGCCTGAGGAGGTGGTGATCGTAAGTTCACTAAAAGAGTTCAAGAGGGGCCTGGATGTATTTCTGGAGTGTAATAATATTATAGGTTATAGTTACTAGAGATGGTTCGTTGATCCAGGGAGTAATTCTGATCCTTATAAACTATGTTACTATGTTACTTATATCTTCCCGGAGTGTGGGCTTTAGATTAGATCTTTCTGGCAGTAACAATCTGACTGTAGTGTGCTGCCACACCGAACATTATGACAAATGACCCCTTACTTCTACCCACATTCTGCTGCCACTATTCTGATGCTTTCACTCGTTGATGCCACACACCTACTGCCTCTACTTTCATCTGCTCCTACTGTGATCTGCTACCATCTTGTGCTGTTACTGCCACTGCTGTTGCCTCCCCCCCACTGTGTTCTAGGGACACTATTGTGACTCTTCATTCTGTTGCCAGCCTCACCACTCTGTTCTGGGGCCACTTTTGCCACTTTTGCGACTCTTCATATTGTTGCCACCCTCACCAGTCAGTTACAGGGCCAGTAGTGTCCCTGTTGGGCCATGTTGACATCACCATTTATTTATCTGTTTTTTTCTGACCTGTTAGAAGAACATAAAAATAACAAAAACAAGGGTTCTGTTGTTTCAGTGTCTATAAGGCCTCTATCACATGGTCAGTATTTTGCATCAGGGTTTGATCATGATTTGGAAGCCAAAAGCAGTACTGGGGCCAAAACACAGAAGGCATGTAGATATATCCATCACATGTTATCTCTGTTTTGGATCCACCACTGTTTTTGCCTTACCAATGATGATCAAAAACTGATTCAAAAGCTGACCAAATACTGACTGTGTGATAGAGGCCATAAAAGTCCTGCATGCAGAACTTCTTTTCCATCTGCATGAAATCAATTTCGGGCGCAAATGCCCAAAACTTATGCAAATTGAGCATGAGGCTTCCATCAGATTTGATCATGATTTGGAAGCCAAAAGCAGGAGTGGGTCCAAAACACAGAAGACATGCAAATATTCCCATCACATGTCATCTCTGTTTTGGACCCACTCCTGTTTTTACCATACCAATATTGATTAAATGCTGACCAAATACTGAGGGTTTGAAGGCGGATGCTCAAACTACAGGATATGCTTTTTTTTGGCCTTTTCTTCTGATGGATCAGAAGAATGGAAAAATAAACAGTGATATGAACACAGCCTTTCTGCTGACACCCTCCCCACTGTAATAGGGCCACTGCATGGTTAAGTCCACACAGATAAATTAGAGCTGACGCTAAAATTGACCTGTAAGTCTGAGTTCACACTTCTGTTATTTGGTCAGTGATTTCCATCACTTATTGTAAGGCAAATTCAGGAGCTAAGCCTACTCTCAGATTTGGTAACATGAATACATATGCACCTGATCTGTTGGTTTTGACCCGCACCTGCTTTGGGCTGACAATAACTGATGAGAATAACTGACCAAATAAGTGAAGTGTGAACTAAGCCTAATAGTGACACACAGTAATTCTACAGCTAACAAAAGGGATTCAAACACATGTGTTTGCACTGCCATAGTAACAAAGTTTATAAGGCCAAAAAAAGACATCTGTCCATCCAGTTCGGCCTGTTTTCCTACAAGTTGATCCAGAGGAAGGCAAAAAAACCCTGTGAGGTAGAAGCCAATTTTCCCCACTTTAGGGGAAAAAATTCCTTACCGACTCCAATCAGGCAATCAGAATAACTCCCTGGATCAACGACCCATCTCTAGTAACTATAACCTGTAATATTGTTACCCTCCAGAAATACATCCTGGCCCCTCTTAAACTCTTTTAGTGAACTTACCATCACCACCTCCTCAGGCAGAGAGTTCCATAGCCTCACTGCTTTTACCATAAAGAATCCTCTTCTATGTTTGTGTACAAACCTTCTTTCCTCCAGATGCAGAGGATGTCCCCTCGTCACAGTCACAGTCCTGGAAATAAATAGATCATGGGACAGATCTATGTACTGACCCCTGATATATTTATACATAGTTATTAGATCTCCCCTCAGTCGTCTTTGTTCTAAAGTGAATAACCCTAATTTTAATAAACTTTCTGGGTACTGTAGTCCACCCATTCCAGTTATTACTATCCTCTTCTGTGTTAATTACGTTACACAGTTTAGTGTCATCTGCAAAAATTGATATTTTACTGTGCAAGCCTTCTACAAGATCATTAATAAATATATTGAAGAGAATAGGGCCCAATACTGACCCCTTTGGTACCCCACTACTGACAGTGAGCCAATCTGAGTATGTACCATTAATAACCACCCTCTGTTTTCTATCATTGAGCCAGTTAATTACCCACATAAAGACATTTTCTCCCAGTCCAAGTATTCTAATTTTATATACTAACCTTTTATGTAACATACATAGTAACATAACATAGTTTGTAAGGCCGAAAAAAGACATCTGTCCATCCAGTTCAGCCTGTTTTCCTATAAGTTGATCCAGAGAAAGGCAAAACAAAAACCCCTGTGAGGTAGAAGCCAATTTTCCTCACTTTAGGGAGAAAAATTCCTTCCCGACTCCAATCAGGCAATCAGAATTACTCCCTGGATCAACGACCCCTCTCTAGTAACTATAACCTATAATATTATTACCCTCCAGAAATACATCCAGGCCCTTCTTGAACTCTTTTAGTGTACTTACCATCACCTCCTCCTCAGGCAGAGAGTTCCATAGTCTCACTGCTCTTACCGTAAAGAATCCTCTTCTATGTTTATGTACAAACCTTCTTTCCTCCAGACGCAGAGGATGTCCCCTCATCACAGTCACAGTCCTGGGGATAAATAGATCATGGGAGAGATCTCTGTACTGACCCCTGATATATTTATACATAGTTATTAGATCTCCCCTCAGTCGTCTTTTTTCTAAAGTGAATAACCCTAATTTTGATAATCTTTCTGGGTACTTTAGTCCACCCATTCCAGTTATTACTTTAGTTGCCCTCCTCTGAACCCTCTCCAGCTCTGCTATGTCTGCCTTGTTCACAGGAGCCCAGAACTGTACACAGTACTCCATGTGTGGTCTGACTAGTGATTTGTAAAGTGGCAGGACTATGTTCTCATCCCGGGCATCTATGCGCCTTTTGATGCAACCCATTATCTTATTGGCCTTGGCAGCAGCTGTCTGGCACTGGCTTCTACAGCTTAGTTTGCTGTTCACTAAAATTCCTAGGTCCTTTTCCATGTCAGAGTTACCCAGTGCTTTACTATTTAGTATGTACTGGTGACTTGCATTATTCCTTCCCATATTCATAACCTTACATTTGTCAGTGTTAAACCTCATCTGCCACTTTTCTGACCAAGCCTCCAGTCTATATAGATCCTGCTGTAGCAGTGCACTGTCCTCCTCTGTGTTAATTACTTTACACAGTTTAGTGTCATCTGCAAAAATTGATATTTTACTGTGCAAGCCTTCTACAAGATCATTAATAAATATATTGAAGAGAATAGGACCCAATACAGACCCCTGTGGTACCCCACTAGTGACAGTGACCCAATCTGAGTATCTACCGTTAATAACCACCCTCTGTTTTCTATCACTGAGCCAGTTACTTACCCACATACAGACATTTTCTCCCAGGCCAAGCATTCTCATTTTGTATACTAACCTTTTATGTGGTAACGTGTCAAATGCTTTGGAGAAGTCCAGATATACGACATCCATTGATTCGCCGCGGTCAAGTCTAGAACTTACCTCCTCATGGAAACTGATTGGTTTGACATGACCGATCCCTCATGAAGCCATGCTGATATGGAGTTATTTGCTTATTTTCATTGAGGTTCTCCAAGATAGCATCTGTTAGAAAACCCTCAAACAGTTTACCCACGACAGATGTTAAACTTACCGGCCTATAGTTCCCGGGCTCTCTTTTTGGGCCCTTTTTGAATATTGGCACCACATTTGCTATGCGCCAATCCTGTGGAACACTCCCTGTCAGTATAGAGTCCTTGAATATCAGAAATAAGGGTCTGGCGATGACATTACTTAATTCTCTTACGGGGCTGTATGCCACAACATGGATTTAAAGAACTTTTTTTCCCTCCACTACTTTATTGGCGCTGCCTCCATGTTCTTACTTTGTTCCACTAAAGAGTCATTGGGACACCTTCAGGGGTGTGCGGCGTTTTTTTTTTTTTTGTTTTTTGTTTTTTGCTTTACTGAAGGATACTGCATGTTTTTTTTTTTTTTTTGTTTAGCTAGGGTTGGTGGCCTGCATGATGATGGGATTGTCCATATATGACCTGCCTGTCATTCTGACCCACAGTAACTGTTTCTCTACCAGAAAGGACTTGGCTATGCATGTTGCAGCACTGCACAGTGATGTACACCAGGATACATTCTCCCTAAAGTTTAACTACAAGCCGGGATAGACCTGATTAATTTGTAACTAAGCAAATTTTTGGGAAAGATTCAGCAAAGCGACAATCTGAAAGAAAGACCAATTGAAAAAAATGATTTTTTTATCTCAAAATGAATACAATGCAATAATAAAGAAATTCCACCAAAGGTGTACATAGCCTTTAAGAAAGATGTTGCTCTAAGGCAGGGATGATCAACCTGTGGCCCTCCAGCTGTTGCAAAACTACTTATTTCATGCCTGGACAGCCTACAGCTATCAGGGCATGCTGGGAGTTTTGCAACAACTGGACGACTGCAGGTTGGGCATAGCTGCTTTAACGTCTACATACACAGCATTTTAGTTTTTGCAATTTCTGTTGCATTTGGGCAGGGGTGTACACAGAAATTACTGTGCACCACAGCAAATATCTCAATTGGGCCCCCATGCCCTCTTCCTAGCTGCTTCCACTACTCATCCCTGGTCCCATCCACTACCAAAACCCCTTTTAATTTTTTTAAGGAAAAATTAAAAAATAAGCAATTACTTCATAACTGTGGGGTGCCATTTATTACCGTGTGTTTTTCTTAAAGGGGATTTTAATATTTTTGGTTTTTGAGGAATAAAAAAAATTAAACCAGCACCTCCAAATAATAAGTAATAAAGTACAGGTACATGTTACCATGGCTAACATGTTGTATACAGACACTTATATGCAGGCATGTTGTAGCTGGAAAGTATGAGATCAGCAGACTGCCCTTTCCTGCCCCACCATGGCTGAGCCACACAGATCATTGTACCTGTCAGCTGAGGTTACCAACTGCTGCCCACAGAGCCTGTTTGGCAGCCTGTTTGGTGCAAAAAAGGGAACAGATGGTTTTACTCCACTTAAGGCAGTAATAGTTGAAAGTGTCAGTGAAATAACCTATTGTTTAAATCCCGTTTTTTATGTTTGACATATATCTAAAGAATTTTTGGTGATGTTATTTTAAATTTTTACATAGGTCCATAGTTACATAGTTAATATGGTTAAAAAAAGACATAAGTCCATCAAGTTCAACCAAGGGATAGGTGGGGACGCAAATCCCAGAAGGAAGTGAGACTCTAGACGTTTTCATAAGCATTAATGTTATTTACTTTTAAGAATTCATCTAAACCCTTTTTTAAAACTGTCCACTGTCCTGAGGAAGTCTGTCTCACAGATTCACAGCTCTTACAGTAAAGATGCTTTGATGCTCCTGGAGACTGAACTTTTTCTTCTCTAGTCATAGGCAGTGCCCCCTTATCTTTTGAGGGCATTTTACATGGAACAGTTTTTCACCATATTTTTTGTATGGCCCATTTATATATTTGTATAGGTTAATCATGTCCCCCTTTAGACGTCTCTTCTCAAAACGAAATAAATTTAATTCTTCTAATCTTTCTTCATAACTAAGACCCTCCCCCTTATCAGTTTAGTCGCTCTCCTCTGTACTTTTTCCAGCTGCAGTGCGTCCTTTCTACGGACTGGTGCTTAGAACTGAACTGCATATTTCAGATGAGGCTGCATCAACGCTTTATAAAGTGGTAATATTACAACCCTGCCCCGCAAGTCCATACCTCGTTCAATGCATGACAATATCCTGGTAGCCTTAGAAGCAGCTGATTAACATTGTATGCTGTTATTTAATCTACAAGGACACCCAAATCCTTCTCTATATGTGACTCCCCCAGTGTTACATCCCCTAGGACACATGAAGCACAGAGATTATTACTACCAAGGTGCAGAACTTTACATTTACCCACATTGAACCTTATTAGCCAAGTTTGATACCCAATCACTCAGTGTTCAAGTCAGCTTAAATTTTATGGACATCTTCCATAGTCTGCACAGTACTACATAGCTTAGTGTCATCTGCAAAATAGAAATGGTACAATTAATCCCGTCCTCAATATCATTAATAAATAAATTAAATAATAGAGGACCCAGAACTGAACCTTGGGGTACACCACTTGTAACCAGGGACAATTCTGAATAGGAATCATTGACCACAACTCTCTGGATATGGTCCTTCAGCCAGTTTTTAATCCAATTACAAACTTTACTTTCCAAGCCTATAGACCTTACTTTACCTATTAAACGTCTATGAGGGACAGTATCAAAACCTTTGCAAAATCCAGAAACACTACATCCACAGCCGTCCCTCTGTCCAGGCTTCTACTCACATCCTCATAAAAACAAATCAGGTTAGTCTGACAATTTTTGTCCTTGGTAAACCCATGTTGGTTATCACTTATAATATTATTTACAGTCACACACTCCTGTATATAGTCCCTTAAGAGTCCTTCAAACATTTTTCCCACAACAAAAGTTAAACTAACTGGTGTATAATTACCTGTGGAGGACCTAGACCCTTTTTTGAATATGGGAATCACATTAGTCTTGGGCCAATAACTTGGCACTGTAGAGAATCTTTAAAATTATAAACAGGGGCATATCAATGATTGAACTGAGTTTTTTAAGAATTCTTGCGTGTAATCCACCTGGACCCGGAGACTTGTTCACATTTACCTTCTTTAACCTAGCTTGAGTATATTACTGGATGTACTAACAGCCCCAGCACCACAGATATCAGCTCCTTTCTCTTCTTTTGTATATACAGAGCTAAAAAAAAAAAACATTTAGTAACTGCCTTTTCCTTATCTTCATTATTTAGGAGACCTAACTGCTCAGACTTTGGTTTTTTAGCATTTATATATTTAAAGAATTTGGGGGTATTTTTTTGCTCTCTTTTGCCACCTGCTGTTCATTTTGTATTTTTGCAAATTTTATCTACTTTTTACAGATTTTATTTAGCCCTTCAAAGGCTTTTTTTTGTCATTTTTTTTGCCCTTTTTTGTCATTTTTACAGTAGCTATAAGCCATGGGGGGTTTAATTTTAGCTGTTTATACTAAAGGAATACTTTTTTAGTGCAATTACTCTATGTGGATTTAAAGCTCATCCAGCTTATCCTCAGTTTTATTATGTGACATTAGCTGCTTCCAGTCTATGCTCCAAAATGATGCCCTCAACCCAGGGAAATTAGCCTTTTTAAAATTCAGTGTTTTTGCTCAATCTTCTCCCCTTTGCTGCTGAGGCAGAACCATGACCCCAGTTAATGTATGGGAAGTTAAAATCTCCCTTTATGACCACTATACCAGCCTGTGCAGCCCACTCTATTTAGTTGTACAGTTGAGCTTCTATCTCCTCTGTGATGTTAGGGAGGTCTATAGATTACACCAAGTATTATTTTTTCAGTGCTTATATCCCTTTGAACTTCCACCCATAAGGTTTCAACATCCTCACCATCCGTACCCACAATTGCCGCTTTCACACTTGTCTTCAGATCACTCCTCAGATACAGGCACACACGGCTGCCTTTTCTATTGACCCTGTCTTTCCTAAAAAGTGTAAAACCCTCAATATTAACAGCCCAGTCATGCGAAGAGTCCAACCATGTCTCAGCCACGCCAACTACATCTATGTGTTCTTCTAGTACCATAGCAGGCAGGGCAGGGCTTCATAAGAACATAGCAATTCTGCAATGTTTTTATCCTGTACAGTGAATTTTTCCCCCACAAAAATTGAATAAAAAGTTATCAAAAAGTCATAAACTTTAAAATGGAATCAATAAAAAGCACAGATTGCCCTGAAAAAAATGAGCCCACAGGCAGCTCGGTAGATGTAACAATAAAAATGCTATGGGTGTCAGAATATGGCGATTAAAAGAAAATTTTTTTTTGAAAGGTTTTGTTTTATCAGTATTAAAACATGTGGTATTGTTGTAATTGTACTTACCTAGGGAATGAAAGTAAGAGGTCAGGTGAGAGGTCAGCTTTACTGCACAGGGAATGCCATAAAAATGAAAGCCATGAACATGACAGAAATGTCTGGAACTTTTTATCCAACTTTCCACTACATTGCATGCAATATGAAATGGTGTCATTAAATAGTACAACGTCCTGCAAAAAACAAGCTGTCATATGGCTATGTGAACAGAAAAATAAAAAGATATGGATTCAGGAATGCAGGGAATAAAAAAGTGGAATGCAAAAATGGAAAATCCTCCAGGGCTGAAAGGGTTATAACTATCAATGAATTTGCTACATATTGAACTGATAAGTAAATAATGCTTAAATGATATGTTCATTTTTTCTTTTTTTTTTCAATGCATCTAAAATAAAAAAAAACTTTGCAAATAGTTTTAACAATGGACAACTGTTTTGAGTTTGCAACTCCTATGCAGACCTATGTATCACCAGGGACATCTGCACCAGAGACCCAGCCAGCTCTGGTTAAACTTCTGTTAGTGCATACACAAAGTTTAACCTAACAGCTGCCTGTACATTTTACCTGCACAGGCAGTAACAAGTATCCACTTAATCATGCAGCCTGTACAGTACATTTTAAATGGGTATTTAAAAAAAATCCCAGACATAAAAAAAACACATTTAAGAATTGGATTTCAGTTCATTCCTGAAAAATCAAATGAACTAAACATTCATTTTTATTAGAGATGAGCGAATCTATTCGCCGATTCGTTGATTCGTATCGAATCTTGGAAATTTTTAGCTGCGAAGCGAATCTGAATTTGCTTCGGCTTTGTACACATTCGCTACGTAGTTTGTCCTATAAATTATACGCTATTGCTACGTATAAGTTACTGTTGCGTACAAATTCAATTCATTAGCAAAATTTTACTGTTAGTTCGTTTATCGTGTGCAAAAGCCCGGGAAGAAAGCGGTCACCTGACCTAGTGGGCAGGGCTTGCTCTGATTGGCTCAGGCTCGGTAAGCCAGTGACGCATCACTTCTGCTGCGACTGCTGAGATGAGCAGAAGCACTGTGTATGAAGTTCTGAGACTCTGAGACCTGTTTTGTGAAAATTACTGTAGGGCAAGTGCAGAGTCAATTCAGGGCTAGTAATTAATCAGGCAGGGAGAGATAGGGAGAGAAAGACCAGCTGCTAATTTTTATGTACTGAAACCTTATATGCAAAAAAGAGCCCTAAAAGCAAAAAAGCAAGACCTCATCCAATTATGTCAGCACAAATATTGAAAAGTTAACAAATGTTGTTTTATTGTAAATGCATAGGAGCAATAAAGAAAAGTGGTTAAAAAGCTACATACACAGTACCAATGAAAAGTTTGGACACGCTGTTTTATTCCATGGTTTTGAAGACATGAAAACGATAACGAGGAAGACATATGTAACTAGATTGTAAACAAATTGTTAAAGTAGAATATGTTTTATATTTTAGATTGTTAAACATAGCCCTCTTTTGCTTTGATGACAGCTTCACACACTCTTGGCATACTCTCAATCATCTCCTTGAGGTGGCCACCAAGGGCATAACTACCATAGCAGCAGACCATGCTACTGCTATGGGGCCCAGGGCAAGAGGGGGCCCAGTTGGGATCATCCCCTCTTCTACTGGGGGTGAAAACTTAATCAGGATTCTGCCCTCTAAAGGAACAACTTTTAGCAAATGAGGCAGTGGAAAAATGGCCCAAGGGGCATTGAAAAGGATTTAGGCAGAATAACCCAATATCAGCATGGCTTCATGAGGAATCAGTCATGTCAAACTAATTTAATCAGTTCCTATGAGGAGGTAAGTTCTAGACTTGACCGCAGCGAATCAATGGATGTCGTATATCTGGACTTCTCCAAAGCATTTGACACTGTACCACATAAAAGGTTATTATATAAAATGAGAATGCTCGGATTGGGGGAAAATGTCTGTATGTGGGTAAGTAACTGGCACAGTGATAGAAAACAGAGGGTGGTTATTAGTGTTACACACTCAGATTGAGTCATTGTTACTAGTGGGGTACCACAGGGGTCAGTATTGGGCCCTATTCTCTTCAATATATTTATTAATGATCTTGTAGAAGGCTTGCACAGTAAAATATCAATTTTTGATACTAAACTGTGTAAAGTAATTAACACAGAAGAGGACAGTACACTGCTACAGATGGATCTGGATAGACTAGGGGCTTGGGCAGAGAAGTGGCAGATGAGGTTTAACACTGATAAATGTAAGGTTATACATATGGGAAGGAATAATGCAAGTCACCAGTACATACTGAATGGTAAAACATTGGGTAACTCTGACATGGAAAATGACCTAGGAATTTTAGTGAACAGCAAACTAAGCTGTAGAAACCAGTGTCAGACAGCTGCTGCCAAGGCCAATAAGATAATGGGTTGCATCAAAAGTGCATAGATGCCTGTGATGAGAACATAGTCCTGCCACTTTACAAATCACTAGTCAGACCACACATGGAGTACTGTGTACTGTGTGAGTTCTGGGCTCCTGTGAACAAGGCAGACATAGCAGAGCTGGAGAGGGTTCACAGGAGGGCAACTAAAGTAATAACTGGAATGGGTAGACTACAGCATTCAGAAAGATTATCAAAATTAGGCTTATTCACTTTAGAAAAAAGACGACTGAGGGGAGATCTAATAACTATGTATAAATATATCAGGGGTCAGTATAGAGATCTCTCCCATGATCTATTTATCCCCAGGACTGTGACTGTGACAAACATAGAAGAGGATTCTTTACGGTAAGAGCAGTAAGACTATGAAACTCTCTGCCTGAGGGGGTGGTGATGGTAAGTTCACTAAAAGAGTTCAAGAGGGGCCTGGATGTATATTACAGGTTATAGTTACTAGAGAGGGGTCGTTGATCCAGGGAGTTATTCTGATTGCCTGATTGGAGTCGGGAAGGATTTTTTTTCTCCTAAAGTGGGGAAAATTGGCTTCTACCTCACAGGATTTTTTTGCCTTCCTCTGGAGTTGCCAAAGGTGCTGAGAACTTGTGTTTTGCATATCCTTCACTCTGCGGTCCAACTTATCCAAAACCATGTCAATGTGGTTAAGGTCAGGTGATTGTGCAGACCATGTCATCTGACACAGCCTTCCATCACTGCTATGGTCAAATAGCCCATATATAGCCTGGAGGAGTGTTTGGGTCTTTGTTCTGTTGAAAAACAAATGATGGTCCCACTAAGTGCAAACCAGATGGGACGGCATGCTGCTGTTCCTTAATGCTGGTTATGCGTTCCTTGAATTTTGAATAATTCACCTACAGTGTTACCAGCAAAGCACTCCCACCATCACACATCCTCCTCCATGCTTCAGAGTGGGAATCACACATGTATAAAACAACTGCTCATCTTTTCTGGGAACCACAAATTTTGACTCATCAGACTAAACTGAAGATTTCCACTGGTTTAATGTCTATTCTTTGTGTTTCCTGGCCCAACCAATTTTCTTCTTCTGGGATGGACTGGGAACTTAGCGTGGCCCTGGAAAAAAACTAAAAGTGGATCCATATTGTATGGGGGTACAAATTTACAGAAGGCGGGGCAACACAGGTAAGCGGGGTCAGCAATACCATACTGCAAAATACCCACTCAGCAGAACCATATACCACAGTGCAGCATGATATATTTCCCCAAAAGCTGTCCCTTTGTTGTGGCCATCAATAGCTGCCTTTTTCTGTCCTCCTTCTCAAATTGTATCTGATTTAAAAAAAGGAGTAGGGGGCTTAGGAGGTAAGATTTGGGCCACAGCAGTTGAATTCAGGATTGAGGTTGCTGGCCAGGTACATGCGTACCCGATTCTCACAGCATTAATTACTGCTGAAAGCTCATTATGCACCAGGCCAGAAACAGATAGGAAGGCTTGGGAAGGCCAGATGGGAATTTTCTTTTTCAGGTCTATGGCCTATCAGTCCCTGCTCTTCTTGTTCCTCAGTAGTAATTTCTTTGCAGCAATTCAACCATAAAGACCTGATTCTCGCAGTCTCCTCTGCACAGTTGATGTTTCTGGTACTTTATCTCTGTAAAGCATTTATGTAGGCTCTAAATTTGAGGCACTGTTAATTTGTGGTTTCTGAAGTTCATAATTCTAATGAACATTTCCTGGGGCATCTCTCATAAGAGCCAAATTCATCATAGTGTTTGATAATTTTCATGACTGCACTTGATGATACTGTTTCTCTTTACTTAGTTAAGTGGTTCCTGCCTTAATGTGGATTAGAACAGTAGTAGAACATGGCTAGATACTGTATGGAATTGTGTACCAATCCTACCTCTGAAAAACACAGCTGATGGTATGAAACTGATTATGAATGAAGGAAATGACAAATTAACTCTTGACAAGGCTCACCTGTTAATTGAAAACCAATTCAGGCGACTACCTCATGCAGCCGATTGAGAGAATGCCAAGAGTGTTGAAAGCTGTCATCAAATCAAAAGGGGGCTCTAAATCATATAACATATTTTGTTTTAACGCCTTTTTGTTTACTACTTAATTCCATATGTATTCCTTCATCTTTTTCTTGTGTCTTCAATATGAATCTGCAAAAAAAAAAACAAGGAATGAAAAGGTTTGCCCAAACCTTTGACTGGTACTGTACCTTTTAATCAATGTATAATACAGTTACTCAGGTTAGTCATACACTTTCTGATTCTGTTTAACTGACTTAACATTTTAGAGATTACTGCTTGCACTTGCTTAGGCCACTTTGACATTTGCGTTGCACTGTCCACTTTTGAGAACCGGCACAGGGTCTCAAAACCGCAGCACAATGCTTCAGTTTTGTCCCCATTTATTGTCAATAAGGACAAAACTGAGCAAACCGGAATGGAATTACACAAGAATGCATTTCGTTCCAGCTTGTTGCGTTTCCATGCCGGACAGAAAATCACTGCAAGCATCACTTTTGTGTGCGGCATGGGAAACTGAAGAAGCTGGATCCGGCACCCATAACCATGTAAGTCAAGTCTTAATTTTCAATATACTGTAATACAACTGGATCTGTTCTGAACGGATGCAGCCAGTTGTATTATTATAATGGAAGCGTTTTACTGTGGTTTTGAGATCCCATGCCGGATCTCAAAAACAGACAGCAAAAACGCAGATGTGAAAGTAGTCTTACTTGCTTACATCTAAACAAGCTGAAAACCCATGTTTTTAATACCCAATAGGGAAGTGCAGGACTCAGTTATTGATCATTTAATTTAATTATACACTGTATAAATTAAACTGTAAAACATGTAAAGCCTTCATTCAGAGATCAGTCTAATAAAAAAACTATAAGAATATGCAAATCAGTGTGCACACTCTAATTTCTTATGTAAAAGTAAAATTTCTTTCCTCTATGCTGTTTCAGTAGCTTCATTCTCATCGTCGTCTCATTGCTGATCATGCATATTTCTCCTGGTTACACTCAGAGAGCTAACTTTATTAGAAATACATGATGGTGTAATCACACCCCCCCTTTATCATCAATTTTAAATATCCAATCACAATCATACAAGTATACATGTAACATCAAATTAAAAAGAATGATGATGACAGCCAATGGCATACACATTACTTCATCTATCTGGGAAATTCCATATGCATATATTAACTTCTGCTAAGTTCCTCTTTTCCTATAGCCATATCAAGTGATTATGAGTAATTTTTATTTTTAAGCATACATGACATCTAATGGAGATTAATACAGAAAATGGAGACTATTTAATAATGAAATACAATATAGCAAAATTGTGTTCACCAGCTAACTAAATTTCTTTAACAATGCGGATCCGCAAAACACAACAGTGTGAATGTAGCCTAAGGCTGAGACTACACGGAGCCCTTTTATAGTACTACTGATTGTACCTACCAAGTTACAGCTGTAGTCCAAAGGAATCAGTTAATATCAGTTAGCTGTAATACAAAAAGTCTTTATATGCATATTTTGTGTTTCAGAAGAGAAAATGTTAGTGCAGTTTGCCTAGATATGCAGGCTCTGGAGCAGCGGCGGAAAAGTGTAAGAGATTTAGAAGATATATTAAGTCACCATACTCTTCAGCAATATCTGTATAAACCAAGGCGACAGGTAAGTTTAATAGGTTGGTCTACAAACTTTTATTACACAGTGTAACTCATACTAATGCTGCCTGAGGCAAAAAGTGAAATTTCTATTACACATTGGGAAAGAGTACATGAGTACAGTTTTGTTTTCCAGACATAAATACTACATCTGAATACCATGAAACACCATTTAATGGAGGCTGGAGGTCACCAGGAAGTTCACTGTTAAACCATGCTGAATGCCTTGTAGAGTTACTACACCACAATTTACTATGGAAAAATATATCACAACTCTAATATAATAAAAATAAAAATCTCTTTATTTATGACTAATCATGATTAAATAACATACATGGAGATATGATCAAATAAACCAAAGGAAGACATGAGAAAAATGCCGGGAGGGTCTATAAGTTCATGGTGTGATCATGGACATCCACACAATAAATAGCAAATTAATACACAAGTGTGTAAAATACACACAGGAAAAATTGCAAATCACTAATCAGTGGCTATGTCCATGTCACATCTCAATACATAATATACAAACTCTTGCAATCAAGATAGTTCCTATGCCAGGGATACATGGCAATCTCCTATCAGATATAGGAATAGATGTCACACTCAATAATAACTATCAGAGCCATAGCTTACCCTGAGACATAAGTGCAAAATAGTAGAGACTCACAACCCGGCAAGAAATACCTCGACGCGCGTTTCACCACCAGGCTTCGTCAGGAAGGAAGTGACTTCCTGGCATAGGAACTATCTTGATTGCAAGAGTTTGTATATTATGTATTGAGATGTGACATGGACATAGCCACTGATTAGTGATTTGCAATTTTTCCTGTGTGTATTTTACACACTTGTGTATTAATTTGCTATTTATTGTGTGGATGTCCATGATCACACAATGAACTTATAGACCCTCCCAGCATTTTTCTCATGTCTTCCTTTGGTTTATTTGATCATATCTCCATGTATGTTATTTAATCATGATTAGTCATAAATAAAGAGATTTTTATTTTTATTATATTAGAGTTGTGATATATTTTTCCATAGTAAATTGTGGTGTAGTTGCTAGTGTTAATATTCTATGGATTTTTCCCTGGTCATTTCTCAGGTGATGAGGTACTAATAGGTTTCTTGCCTTGTAGAGTTATACATATATGTAATGATTCTTTTCACATAGGAATCCATTGGATCATTTTGGAGAAAAAGTACTTGTATTTCATATGCTAATGAGTGCCAAGCCACTCTGTGCAACCTTGCTACTGCTTCCTCTGCCAGCCCCTCCATCTTTTTCTTGATTGACTAGGCCAGAATTCTGCACTGTCATCTCAATCGGTCCGGTCCAGAAGGAGAAAGTACTTTTTTTCCTAAAAGGAGCAATGGATCACTAAGGGAAGGGTGACATTATAGCCAAAATAGCCCTGCAAGGCATTGTGTTTGGTTTACCAGTGAATTTCCTGGTAACAGACTTCCTTTAAACCAGCCTTGTGTTATAGTCATGTACTGGAGATGTGGATTCTCTAAACTGTAATACATTTGAAGCTGGCTAAAGTGGAGTTTGGAGTCTATTATGCGTATAACAACATCTGCTACATACTGTATCAATGCTCATACAGTTTTTCCAATCACAAATTAGTGACCATAGTATCGTTGCTGTTAAAGTAGAGCTAAAGTAGGACAACTTATAAATTATTAAAGTGCTATCCAGACAGAAGTGCCCATATTAAATGTCCAAGAGTAAACAAAATGGGTTATTTTTAAGAGATTTCAGGTTGGGGCTACACAGTCTTGGCCATGACACTTGACCAAAAATTGCTGGGTTGCAGGGCAGTCATTGAGCTGAATGAATTTGCACTGTGACACCAGCTGTAATTTAAACGGGTTGTCTCACTTCAGTAAGTTACATTTATCATGTAGAGAAAGTTAATACTTACTAATGTATTGTGATTGTCCATATTGCCTCCTTTGCTGGCTGGATTCATTTTTCCATCACATTATACACTGCTCGTTTCCATGGTTACAGACCACCCTGCAATCCATCAGTGGTGGTCGTGCTTGGACACTATAGGAAAAAGCATCAACCTCTCTGGTGGCCAGGACCATGGGAACGCACATACAGATGTAGCAGCACTAGCGATCACTGTTTTCGCATAGCGTTGCTAACAAATCGCAACTTCTCTTTCAGTCCTTTCACTTGCTGTAAAAGTACGCTAATTAGGTGAATTTGTATGCATTAGCGTACAATGCATAGCATTAGCATACAAATGCCTATGCATTAGCATACAAATGCGTACGCATTAGCGCACAATGCACAGCATTAGCATACAAATTTGTAGGCATTAGCGTACAATGCGTAGCATTAGCATACAATGCGTAGCATTAGCGTACAAATCATCAGATGCGTACTCTATTTACAATATTGTTCTGCGCTCACGCAATTCTCCTGTGATCACTAGCGCTGCTACATCTGTAGGCTAGTGCTCTTTCCTGTATTGTGCAAGCACAACCACCACTGATGGATTACAGGGTGGTCTGTAACCATGGAAACAAGCTGTGTATGATGTGATGGAAAAATGAATCAAGCAGGCAAAGGAAGCAATATGGACAATTACAATACATTAGTAAGTAGCCTGTATTAACTTTCTCTACATGATAAATGTCACTTACTGAAGTGATACAACCCCTTTAATTTCCAAATACTACATTTTGAAACCATTCTGAAAACCCAAGAAGTAACAATTAAAAGAAAAATTTACTAGTGTTTAACTTGACTGGAGCAATTTCTGATCAATTGTTTTTTTGTAGAAAAAACAATCAATCTATCCTTAAAGGGCATCTGTCATCAGATTTCTAGCTATGAAAGTGTATGACCTGTTACATGTGCACTTGGCAACTGAAGGCATCTCTGAGAAAAATTATGTTTTAATATATACAAATGAGCCTCTAGGAGCAATAGAGGCATTGCTGTTATACCTAGAGGTTCTGCTCACTCTGCAACTGCTGCTACCTTGATTGACAGGACCAGACAGTGGAAATTTCATCTCGCCTGGCCCTATAAAGCAGAGTGGTGAGTTAGCAGCAGCTGCAGAGAGAGCAAAACCTCTAGGTGTAACAGCAGCGCATGACAATGTCATCTCGAAACGCACGGGATTACGCGCAAGATCTTCAAGCAAGATGGCGGCGATGGCCCTTCATGAGCAAATGGAGGTGGTAAGTATGATTTCATTTTTTTCTGTTAAATTAAAATTGCATTATTACTCTCAGATGCTGCAATCATGCATGAGCGCGGCATCTGAGGGGTACAATGATGGGGAGCACCGCTATCGCAGCGTCATTGCTGTCAATGCACCCACTTCTTACAAAAAATGCCCTTTGTGACGAACTAATTCATCACAAATTGAATTTTTTTGTAAAATTCGGCGAAGCAGCCGAATGGAATTCTTTAAAATTCCGCTCACCTTTAATGGGGATGTATCGACACAAAATCTTTCTTGCCCCTGACATGTACAATGTGTCTGGTAGCAGTTAATTTCTCCCACCTCATATGGTAGCATTGTGAGGAATAACTGGTAAACTGTCATTTGGCTAACAGCTATCTGAGGTACAGTGTCTTGCGAAAGTATTCGGCCCCCTGGAACTTTTCAACCTTTTGCCACATTTCAGGCTTCAAACAAAAAGATATAACATTTTAAATTTTTGGTGAAGAATCAACAACAAGTGGGTCACAATTGTGGAGTGGAACGAAATTTATTGGATCATTTAAACTTTTTTGTAATAATAAAACTGAAAAGTTGAGCTTGCAAAATTATTCAGCCCATTTACTTTCAGTTCAGAAAACTCACTCCAGAAGTTCATTGAGGATCTCTGAATGATCCAATGTTGTCCTAAATGACTGATGAAGATAAATAGAATCCACCTGTGTGTAATCAAGTCTCCGTATAAATGCACCTGCTCTGTGATAGTCTCAGGGTTTTGTTTAAAGCTCAGAGAGCATCATGAAGACCAAGGAACACACCAGGCAGGGTGATACTGTTGTGGAGAAGTTTAAAGCCAGATTTGGATACCAAAAAATTTCCCAAGCTTTAAACATCCCAAGGAGCACTGTGCAAGCGATCATATTGAAATGGAAGGAGTATCAGACCACTGCAAATCTACCAAGACCCAGCCATCCCTCTAAACTTTCATCTCAAACAAGGAGAAGACTGATCAGAGATGCAGCCAAGAGGCCCATGATCGTTCTGGATGAACTGCAGAGATCTACAGCTGAGGTGGGAGAGTCTGTCCATAGGACAACAATCAGTCGAACACTTCACAAATCTGGCCTTTATGGAAGAGTGACAAGAAGAAAGCCATTTCTCAAAGATATCCATAAAAGGTCTTGTTTACAGTTTGCCACAAGCCACCTGGGAGACACACCAAACATGTGGAAGAAGGTGCTCTGGTCAGATGAAACCAAAATCGAACTTTTTGGAAACAGTGAAAAACGATACGTTTGGCGTAAAAGCAACACAGCTCATCACCCTGAACACACCATCCCCACTGTCAGACATGATGGTGGCAGCATCATGGTTTGGGCCTGCTTTTCATCAGCAGAGACAGGGAAGATAGTTAAAATTGATGGAGCCAAATACAGGACCATTCTAGATGAAAACCTGTTGGAGTCTGCAAAAGACCTGAGACTAGGACGGAGATTTATCTTCCAACAAGACAATGATCCCAAACATAAAGCAAAATCTACAATGGAATGGTTCAAGAATTAACGTATCCAGGTCTTAGAATGGCCAAGTCAAAGTCCAGACCTGAATCCAATTGAGAATATGTGGAAAGAGCTGAAAGCTGCTCTTCACAAACGCTCTCCATCCAACCTCAAAGAGCTCGAGCTGTTTTGAAAGGAAGAGTGGGCAAGAATTTCAGTCTCTAGATGTGCAAAATTGATAGAGACATACCCCAAGCGACTTGCAGCTGTAATCGCAGCAAAAGGTGGTGCAACAAAGTATTAATGCAATGGGGCCGAATAATTTTGCACGCCCCACTTTTCAGTTTTATTATTACAAAAAAAGTTTAAATGATCCAATAAATTTCGTTCCACTTCACAATTGTGACCCACTTGTTGTTGATTCTTCACCAACAATTTAAAATGTTATATCTTTTTTTTTGAAGCCTGAAATGTGGCAAAAAGTTGAAAAGTTCCAGGGGGCCGAATACTTTCGCAAGGCACTGTATATGGCCACTAGAGATGAGTGAAGTTTAGAAAAATTCGATTCGGCAACTTCGCCAAAGTTCGCCAAGAAATTGAATGTGTTTCGAATTAATTAACAATTAATCACTATAAATCAGGTATACCCCGGCAACTAAGGTATGGCCACACAGACCGGTGGGTTGTGACCATGCTGCGGTGAAGAACTGATCGGCCATTAACCAGCAGCTGCATTTCATATAATAATGAAAACTGCACTGTATAGTCAGTCTTCATTGTTAATGACCACGTGGCAAGTTTAATGCATCTTTACACAGGGACTGTTTGTATGGGGTTTGGCTGGTTAGGTGGGGACACAATATGCAAATTATTGCTGTTCTGGCCTGTAATTTCCTGCAAGTTGACAGTAACACAGAATATTAATCTCTTAGGAGTAACCCTAAACCAGAATAGTTCAGTGACACAGTGGGTCCACAACCACTAAGTTACACCTAACAACATCCCATTGCTATATAAGATGGAAAAATCTCTTTAAATATACAGGCTGATTTTCTGCGGTGGAATTTCTACTGCAAATGTTCCTGTCATTTCACATCACAATCTGCAACTTATCCATGGCAAAACATCAACATGTTAAAGGCAGATTTGTTGCAGTTTTGCTGCAGAATTGCCATTGATTTCACACCTATCTATTACTAAGGATGAAATGTCCTGCTGATTTAAAGTCTGCTTCACAGGTCAATTTCCACTGCATTTTATAAAATGTCATCCACTTTGCTGCTACTGTACGTCCCTGTGGATTTTCCATCTTCATTTCTGTGGTACAAAATATTGCAGCACATCTGCCACATGTGTATAAACCTTTAAAGGAAAGCTGTCACCAGGATAATCGCTATTGAAGTAAATCCATGGCCTAATAGCACTTAGTACCTTATTTCCTGATGTGCCCTTGGTCCAGGGCTCCTTCCTGCAAGAGTGACACCCCTCTGGGCACCTTACTGGCTGATTTGCATGCCAAATAAACTGGATTTTCAGAAGATAGAAAACATATATTGCTGGAACAAAGGCACATCTAGAAATAAGGTACTGAGTGCCATTAGGCCATGGATTTACTTCAATAGCGATTATCCTGGTGACAGATTTCCTTTAAGCGCTTTATACATATAAATAGTTTAAACAAAATCAGTCTTTATATAATGTTTGACAAAATATAAAACATACGTAACTTTACATGATGCCTCTGCTTTTTCACATTAATTTGTATATGTTTATGGCAGCAAAAACACCTGTATAGTCGTCATGAAGTTACAATAGATGAAAATGAGATGCAAACAAAGGAGATATTTCAGAGAACAATGAAGAAGCGCCTTGAGTCCTTTAAATCAACTAAATTTGGTCGCAAACAAACAAAGCATATAAACAAGAATTACAAAAGAGACAGAGGACAAAGAGTAAGTAAACATTGTATGTGTGAAAACAGAAATACATACTCTGAACGAAAAATGGATCGTTTAAAATTTGTATATGTGTGTGTACGTATTCTGCTATACTATTGCTAATGCTAGTTAAAAAGGAAAGAATAGTAGCAAAATGTTTAATCTATTCAATTAGGAGATCTGAATAATTAAAGGGATTGACCACTTTCTAATTGACTAATATTGACTAATATAGTCTTTGTTTATATTCTGTGGCACTTTCTACATTTCAGAAGTTATTCTTTCTTGTTAGCTAAGTCTTGTGTGCTATCCACACAGAGGTCCTGTCCATAAAATGGCTGCTGATGGAGGGTCATGTGACCAGGAAAATCACTAAGTCTCCTCCAATGAAATATACTACACCTGTACTAAATTCTCAACATTGCAAGTGCAGGTGGCAGATGTGTTGTATTTGAGTTGAAAAGGCTGAGGGATGTGTCTGGAGTTAATTTTGCCTGGTCACATGACCCTCCATCAACAGTGATCTTATGGACGGGTCATGTGTACAGCACAGAAGATGTGCCCAACAAGAGCAGATAATTTATTAAATAAAGCAAACAGCACAGGAAATCAACAAAAGCTATATTAGTATGTTTCGTATAGTCATCTTACATGCACATCGGTCAAAAGTAGCCAGAAAGTGGCTATCCCCTTTAAGCTGTGAGCTCTTATGGGTAATAAATGTAGTAGGGAAAATAAATAAGTAATAAAAAATAATGATGTAAAAAATAAAAACAAAATAAATGCTGAAAATGGAGGGAAGAAAAAGAGAATGATAAATGAGAAGTGTTAAAAAACTAATGATAAAATGAAAAAGCCGAAAAAGGAAAGAAAATTACTTAAGGGTAATTCCTGAAGCAAAACTTGCAGGATAACAGGCTGAACTGGACAGATGTCTTTTTTTCAGCCTTATAAACTACTGTATGTTACTATGCGTCTGGAGGAAAGAAGGTTTGTACACAAACATAGAAGAGGATTCTTTACGGTAAGAGCAGTGAGACTATGGAACTCTCTGCCTGAGGAGGTGGTGATGGTAAGTTCATTAAAAGAGTTCAAGAGGGGCCTGGATATATTTCTGGAGTATAATAATATTACAGGTTATAGTTACTAGAGAAGGGTTGTTGATCCAGGGAGTAATTCTGATTGCCTGATTGGAGTCGGGAATTTTTCTTCCCTAAAGTGGGGAAAATTGGATCTACCTCACAGGGGTTTTTTTGCCTTCCTCTGGATCAACTTGTAGGAAAACAGGCCGAACTGGATGGACAGATGTCTTTTTTCAGCCTTATAAACTATGTTACTATGTTATGTTACTATGTTATTGTTAAAATGTAAACCAGGATGTACAGAAGAAGTGAACTTGGATGTATAGATAAAAAGACTACTTCACATAGAATAGCTTAAATGTGTCATCTGAAAATTGCCTATTGTTTAAATCACATTTTTAGGTTTAACATATTTTAAGAATTTTGATGATGTTATTATTAATTTTTCATGTCAACATATATATTTACCACTAAAAACAAAAGCCATAAACTCCTGCAGTTTTCACACTGGCCACAAGGCCTAATAATAGGCACCACTTCTTGGTCTGTACAGTTCACTTTCCTGCAGTTATCTCCTTATAATTACAAGCAGGTTTAAAATGACATATGTGTATAGATAATACAGGATCCTCCATTCACAATTGGTGATTGTCAAAACGTACTTACTTACTCCTTGGTTGTAACATGACCTCTGCATAGGTCACATAGCATTCCTAGAAAACTCTCCCATAGAAAGTCAGCTGCTGTCCATTGTGTCTACGGTCCTGTTGCTGCAGTAAAGCAATTCTTTAAATGCTTTCTAAATGCTGTTCAGAACAACTCAGACAAGCTGGCAGCCTCCATAATCATATTCAGTAAATAAAATACACATTTTTGTAAAGAAATCAGAAAATAAAAACAAATTAGAAAAAAGGTTATTGTTTGCTATCTGGTTTTAACGGGCAGAAAAAAATGGTGACACATTTCCTTTAAGTATTTACTGCAGGAGATTATGTGAAAGTAATATTTATCAAGGTGCAATCATGATCATCAGAATCACCAGTTAGGAGTTTTGAACTAACTATTGACTCAGAGATCAGGTAAATGGAGTCGAGTATCTACTAAATTTCCCAGTGATGATGGAGCTTTAGAAATGTAAATGATATCCAGTTTTAAAACATTGGAATTTTTATGACTAGGATTTGCCTGCAGTGGACCTAGGGTTAAAAGACCCTATGGTTCCTTTGTGCGGCAATGGTTTCTTAATAGGTGTAATGTGGGGAATGGGGAATTTCTCAAATTTATGTACCACTACTGGTGGTAGTGGAAGATAAATCTTTGGACCATTCCTGTGTCTGATTAGTAGAGTAATCCTATCTATCTCGTATTGTATCACGTCAAGTTATTCAACTAATACACTATAATTATATGTTTTAATTTTTTTTTATATAGAGAAGCAGCAGCATAGCAATGCTACAGAATGGAGGTGTTCCTTATGAAAACAAACTACATGGTAAATATGGGGAAATCATTTTTTTCTTTTTTAAATTATAACTTGAAATACCAGTTCTTCGAGGGGTGAGCTATGTCATCATTACCCTTAGGGTTGCATTTAATTATTATTAATGAAGTGGGGGCGGGGAATTTTTATGGTCCTTTTGAGTATTCAAGGTTGATTATAATGGCACAGAGAGTGCTGTCTGCCTTTTTTTTTTTTTGCAGTCCCATTGTAATGAGTTTTTTTGCATCCAACACTGCATTTTCATAGTCTTACTGTTATAAGACAGTTAACCAGTTTGTTCATTGTGTCGGTGATATTAAGGAATGTGTGGGTTCACAACACCTCATTTTCATCCGTCTTACTGTTATAAGACAGTTAATCAGTCTTTTAATTGTGTTGGAGACATAAAGGCATTATGTTCACAACACCGCATTTTCATCTGTGTTACTGTTATAAGATAGTTAATCAGTGTGTTAATTGTGTCGGTGACATAATGCCTTTTTTGGGGGGGGAGATACACCTCATCTGCATCCGTACTCTTTCTGTTAATTCTGTTTGTGACCTATAGTCATTTTTTTGGGGTACAAAACACATCATTTGCACCCGTGACACAGAAATACTATTGTTTGTCTGGCAGCCAATTTGGTGGGTGACTGCAAAAAAATGAGAACATCAAATATGGGATATGGCCGTGGTTGTGGTGCTCCTAGTGTTGGTGGAGCTCCTGCTGTAGGGAGAGGACGTTATCAATTTTTGGCAGTTATGCGCCCAAATTAAACACCTTCCTCTGGTGCATGCAGGCGTCAGGACGCTCTGCCCCATTTTGTAGGCCTGAATACCTCTGTACGAATAGTAAGGCCAGAACAAGTAGAGGTGGTAGTAAATTGGATGGCTGACAGTGCCTCCAGTTCCTTCACATTGTCTCCCAAACGTTCTCCTGCTGAAAGCGCAGAGTTGGCACCATCGGCCCACAGGCATCCGTCTTCCAGCTCAACCTCTTGCACATCAGCTAAGCAGTCACTTATGCTTTTTGATTACTCTGCTGGCTGGCTTTCCGTGGGCCATCCACCTAGCGCTGCCCCAGAAGTTAAAGAGATTGAGTGCATTGATGTCCAACCAATTATGTTTGAGGATGAGGACGTGGGAGGACCGCCGCAGTGCATTTCTGATGATGATGACAAAACACAGGTGTCAACTGTTGTGGCTTTCTGCACTGTGCAGACCAACAAGGAGGGCAGGGGTGAGGAGTGGGTGGAAGATAATGTGGAGAATGATGAGGTCCAAGACCTCACATGGCATCCAGGTCATCTGAGTGACATGTGCAGTTCGGAGGAAGAGTTGGGGGTCACACAGCACCAGCTGCACAGCAAAAGAGGGAGCAAGGTGCAAAAGCACTGCGGCCAGCCCCCAGCCAGTACACCTGCTACTGCTGAGGGACAGAGCACACCAAAGCCAGCTCAAAGGAGTTCCCTGGTGTGGCGGTTCTTCAGGCAACGTGCTGATGAGAAGACATGGGTGGTTTCATGCTGTGTAGTCAGAGCCTGAAGCGATCATAAATGTTGTAAACCTGACCACCACCTGCATGAACAGTGGAGAACTGCAAAACGTGAGCTGCAGTAGAGCGGACACCTGAAAAACCATGAAAGAACTGAGGCTCCTCCTGCTCCATCTTCTGCTGCAGTCTTGGCCTCTTCCTCACCTTGTGGAGTGACAGGGCAAACTGGCATCCCCCAAAGTGAGGATGTGACAGTAACACCACCACCAGTGACACCGAGCATCTCCACATTGTCTCATGGAAACGTTCAGCTGTCCATCCCACTGGACAGAAAGAGGAAGTACCCCCCTACCCACCCATGAGCCCAGGTCCTGAATGCCAGTTTTTCAAAATTCCTGGCCTTTGAAATGCTGCCATTCCATCTGGTGGAGATGGACAGTTTTAAAAACTTACCGACGGTGGTTGTCCCATGGTACGTGGTTCCCAGCCGCCACTATTTTTCCAGACAGGCTGTCCAGCACGAACAAGAGGCGGAAAAAATCAGGTGTGGGCTGCACAATGCCATCAAGGTCCACATAACCACAGATTTGTGGACCAGTAAGCACGGGCAGGGATGTTATATCTCCTTTACTACCGATTGTGTAAATGTAGTGGCAGCTGGGCCTGAGGCGGAAAGCAGTTTGGAGCATGTCCTACTGCTACCAAGGATTGCTGGACGTTTCTCTGGATGTTTCTCTGTGCCTCCTGTTGACTCTTCCTCCTCTTGTTCCTCCTCATCACGTCAGCACAAAGCCTACACCACCAACTTCAGCACAGCCTGGGGGAAACAACAGCAGGCTGCTCTGAAACTCATATGTTTGGGGGAAAACCCCACACCGCGCAGGAGCTGTGGGAGGGCATGGAAGAACAGACTGTGGTTTGTTCCGCTGAGCCTCAAGCCTGGCCCTGGTGGTGTACCAGCTCTGGGCCTAGCCGGTTTGACACACATCCATTGCCTGACACAGGTGCTGAATTTGGTGCTGCAGAGGTTCCAGAAAATTTACCCCGATATGTTAGAGCTGCTGCAGAAAGTGCATGCCGTCTGTGCACACTTTTGGCGTTCTCACCCTTCTGCTGCTTGCCTATCTGTGCTGTCGCGTAACTTCTGCCTTCCCGCTCAGCTTGCACATGCTGGAGAGACTGTGCGAGCAGCAGCAGGTGATAGTGGAGTTTCAGCTGCAGCACGCACAGTTGAGTCGCTTTGTGGAACAGCACCACTTCACCATCAGTGAGTGGGCCTCCATGTGGGACACGTGCCATGTTGCGCTGTTTCGAGGACTCCACCAACGTAGCCGGAGTCTATGACACCATCCTCAGCATTACTATCCCAGTTTTATATCTCCTTGAAAAAACGCTTCAGGCGATGATGGATGAGGATATGGCACAGGAGGAAGAGGAGGAACAGGAATCATTCCCACGGTTATCAGGCCAGTCATCCACAGGTGGCTCAGAGGGTGGATTCCTGCACCAACAGTGGCCAGGTACACAACTGTCCAGCCAGGGCACAGCTTTGGAGAATAAGGTGGAGGAGGAAGATCTGTGTTCACAGCAGTGTGGCACCCAAATCAGCTCACAGGCATTACTGGAGCTTGGCTAGGGGGAATCAGAGGACAGACAATACACCTCCCACGAGGACAGCGTGTTGTTTCCTGTGGGCAGTCTGGCACACATAAGTGACTGCAGTGCCTGCGCAATGACCACCGAGTTGCTCTCATTCTTACCAGCCTGCTGCATCCATGCAACAAGGACAATTTGCTGTGCTTATTTCCGTCACTGGAGCTTGATCAGAAGATGAGCAAGTACAAGCGCACGCTGGTAGACGTGCTACTGAAAGCATTCCCACCTGGCAGCGGGGGCTCAGTGGAAGCATGAGGCGGAGAAGGAGTAGGAAGTCGCCAATGCAGCTGGGAGACCGCCAGCATCTCAGAAGGGAGGGTTAGTATGGCTGAAATGTGGAAAAGACTTGTTAGCATGCCACAACATCCAGCACAACCATCTGATATGGACCATCTTAGCAGGAGGCAGCGTTTCAACAACATGGTGGAGCAGTATGTGTGCACACATCTGCATGTCCTGACTGATGGGTCTGTACTAGAGTTGAGCGAACGTGCTCGTAACGAGCACTGTACTGCTCGGATCCCCTGTGCTCCGCTGCGCAGCCATCCAGATCTGTCCTCCTCACCCGACTGCAAGTCAGTGGGGACGGATCCGTTTGGTATGACACACTCGTGTGTCATACCAAACGGATCCGCCCCCATTGACTTACAGTCAGGTGAGGACGGATCCGGATGCCTGCGGCCATGCGAGTGCAGGGGATCCGAGCACTACAGTGCTCGTTACGAGCATGTTCGCTCAACTCTAGTCTGTACCATTTAACTTCTGGATCTCCAAACTGAGCACATGGTTTAAGCTTGCCCTTTACACCTTGGAGGTGCTGGCCTGCCCTGCCCTGCAGCAAGTTGATCAACTTGTAACCTGTAACATGTGTTTAGCATGGCAGGAGGACTGGAGCGCATCCTCCTGTCCAAAGCCAACGTGGACAAGCTCACATTCATTAAAATCAATCAGACATGGATCCTACAGGCCTCTTCTGCCTACACCGCTACATCTGCCTCCTCCTCCTCTTCCGCCTACACCACCACGTCCGCCTCCTTCTCCACTCGGACCTCCACCTTCTGGCATAAGATTATTATGTCTCATACTGATATAGTAGAGAAGTACAGGGTGGGCCATTTATATGGATACACCTAAATAAAATGGGAATGGTTGGTGATATTAACTTCCTGTTTGTGGCACATTAGTATATGGGAGAGGGAAAACTTTTCAAGATGGGTGGTGACCATGGCGGCCATTTTGAAGTCGGCCATTTTGGATCCAACTTTAGTTTTTTCAATGGGAAGAGGGTCAACTGACACATCAAACTTATTGAGAATTTCACAAGAAAAACAATGGTGTGCTTGGTTTTAATGTTACTTTATTCTTTCATGAGTTATTTACAAGTTTCTGACCACTTATAAAATGTGTTCAAAGTGCTGCCCATTGTGTTGGATTGTCAATGCAACCCTCTTCTCCCACTGTTCACACACTGATAGCAACACTGCAGAAGAAATGCTAGCACAGGCTTCCAGTATCTGTAGTTTCAGGTGCTGCACATCTCGTATCTTCACAGCATAGACAATTGCCTTCAGATGACCCCAAAAATAAAAGTCTAAAGGGGTCAGATCGGGAGACCTTGGGGGCCATTCAACTGGCCCACGACAACCAATCCACTTTCCAGGAAACTGTTCATCTAGGAATGCTCGGACCTGACACCCATAATGTGGTGGTGCACCATCTTGCTGGAAAAACTCAGGGAACGTACCAGCTTAAGTGCATAAAGAGGGAAACACATCATCATGTAGCAATTTCACATATCCAGTAGCCTTGAGGTTTCCATTGATGAAGAATGGGCCCACTATATTTGTACCCCATATACCACATTATAAAACCAAGCACACCATTGTTTTTCTTGTGAAATTCTCAATAAGTTTGATGTGTCACATGACCCTCTTCCCATTGAAAAAATTAAAGTTGGATCCAAAATGGCCGACTTCAAAATGGCCACCATGGTCACCACCCATCTTGACAAGTTTTCCCCCTCCCATATACTAATGTGCCACAAACAGGAAGTTAATATCACCAACCATTCCCATTTTATTTAGGTGTATCCATATAAATGGCCCACCCTGTATATCGGCCACACCCCAAGAAATGGGGTGCACAGTATTGACAGACACATTTAAAAAAACAAAACAGAAACAGTGTTGGCTTCCTCCCCTGCCTTTTCCACCTACACCGCCACGTTCACCTCCTTCTCCTCTATTCAGACCTCCATCTCCTGGCTCAAGATTATTATTTGTTATATTGGCAGAGTAGAGAAGTATACCGGCCACACCCCAAAAAATGCCTATAGGTCCCACACAGAATTAACAGACAAATAAAAAATGTTTTTATTTATTAAAGACAAAAAAAAACCCACAAAAACAGTGTTGGCTTCCACCTTCACATCTACAGCCTCCTCAACTTCCTATTCCACCTGGACCTCCGCCTCCTGGTTCAAGATTATTCTTTTTTATTTTTAAGCATTTTATGTTATTTTAAGTTTTTTGTTTGCAGGGCAATTGTGCTGCTCTTACCACCATATTGGTTCCTTTTGCAGCCCTTTCTATGGTTTTTTTACAGCCATTTTTCAGCCCCAAAGTTCCGGTCCCCATTGACTTCAAAAAGTCACAAAAAAGAGTTTTGTAAGTTTTTGAACTTAGTGGAGCAAAAAAAAAAATTGTGACATTTTGAAATGTGGTTGTGGTTTGCCTGCCCAGCTGATTTAACTTTTTGAAAGGTTGCAAAAATTATCACAATCCAGCTCCAGTAAAGAGAGGCATAGAAAGTGGAGTAACACCTCAAGACACAGCTGTTAAAGATGCACCAAATGTATCAAACATTAGTAGAATGACCCAGCTTTGCATGGGTATATTTCATTTGTTGTTTGTATATGTGGTTAGAACTTTCACAGTGCACCCATAGCAGTGACATCCACAGCGCCCCCATAACAGTGTCATCCACAGCACCCCTATAATAGTGACATCTAGAGTGGCCCTGTAATAGTGGCATCTACAGAGACTCATAACAGTGACACCAACAGATCCCCCATAACAGTAAAATCCACATTGGCCCTATAATAGTGACATCTACAGAGACCCATAACAATGACATCGATAGACCCCCCATAACTGTGACATCCACAGTGCCCCCATAGGAGTGATACCCACAGCACCCCCATAACAGTGACATCTACAGTTCCCACATAACAGTGACATGTACAGTGCCCACACAACAGTGACATCTACAGTGCTTGCATAACAGTGACAGTGACAGCCACAGCGTCCACTGTTATGGGGGTGCTGTGGCTGTCCCTGTTATGGGAGCACTGTAGATGTCACTGTATGTAACAGTGACATCCACAGTGCCCACATAATAGTGACATCCACAGTGCCCACATAACAGTGACAGCCACAGTGTCCCCATAACTGAAGAAAAAGGGTTGGGTTTGGGTTGTTACGGAAACCTGGTGTAAAGCTGTGTGTATGTCAGTGAGGCTAAAATATGTTAGTAAGAATAAGAATTAAGGACCTGGGAACTTCTATTGGTTAATATGGGTGTCATGACAGGGGTAAAGTGAGCCCTGACTTGAGCCCCACCTCTGTCCCTACCTATTTACACAGCCCATCCTAGGTAACGGCGCGTGGCTGGGCGGCAAGCCCTAGCCTAAATAAGTGCAGGGGCGTATAGGGAATGGTTAAACAGGACAAAACAATAAACAAATCACGAACCACAGACAAGTCGTACAGCCAAGGTCAGAACCAGGAGATCGCTAGGTACACAGGTGAGAAACCAAAAGCACAGTCCAATAACACGCCAAGCCGTGTCAAGCCGAGACAGAACACAGTACAAGGGGAGAACCAAGAGTGTAGTCACACAACAAAGCCAAAGTCACAAACACAAGTCTCTGAAGCAAACGCACACTCAGGTAGTAAGACCAATGACAGGCAACCTGTGGCCAGCAGGCTGCCTGCTTAAATAGGCCCAGCAGATGGGTCATGTGACGTGGCCAGCGTCACGTGACCCAAATCAGAAACTTCAAAACACATGAGCGCTGACTAATGGGTGTCGGCGTTCAGCTCCCCTGCTGCTTGTTGTCCAGGGGATGGAGGAAGCTGGCCGTGGTTATGAAGCACGCGTCGCTGGGTCCTCCCCTCCCCTGGTTGCTAGGGGAAACGAGGACGCCGGCCGTGTTCAGAGCTAGACAAGGGAGACCCACGGTGCAGTAAGAATGAGGCGCATCGCCGGCTCGCCGTGACAATGGGTCATTAATAGCTGGATTTTTATGGAAACATAGTGTAAAATTGTGTTTGTCTGTGAGTCTAAGGCCCCATTCACATGACCGTATGAATGGGGCCGCATCTATTCGCAATATTGCGGAATAGATGCGGCCCCATTCACCTCTATGGGAGCGGGCAGCCGCGCACAGAGCCAGCTCTGTGCCGCGGCTCCGCATAAAAAGATAAAGCATATACTATACTTGTCCACAAAAGCGGAACACACGCCGGGCGGCAGCCGTAGTATTGCGGGTCCGCATTATTGAGGACCCGCAATAATACGGCCGTCTGAATTCGCCATTAAAGTGAAGGACCTGCAAGCTTTTATTTCCCAATAGGGGTCATGTGACTGTGTGTATGTGAGTTAGTCAAACAATTAAGGAACTGCAAGCTTCTAATGGCTAATATAAGTCATTTGATGGATTCTTTTGTTGACATCTCAAGAACGGTAGGTCCTAGAGAGCTGGTTAAAAACAAGTTCTAAGAATGTCCAAACTTAAAAGATAGCATAGTTTATGTAAATGTATGATAACTAGGGTTGCCACCCTTCCCAACAAAAAAAAGCCAAGTTAAGACACACCACAAAGGGGATGTGGTTGTGGGGGTGTGGCTTAACACAGAGTCATATTGTGGCTCTCATTAGTGCCCCAGTAAGAATAATGCCCCCAATAGTGCACCCCAGTAATACTAATGCCTCCATTAGTGCCCCCCAAAAAGAATAATGCTTCCATTAGTGCCCCCAGTAAAAATAATGCCCCCATTAGTGCCCCACAGTAAGAATAATGCCCCATTAGTGCCCCCAAGTAAGAATAATGCCCCATTAGTGCCCCCAGTAATAGTAATGCCCCTAGTAATAGCAATGCCCCCATTAGTGCCCCCTTCTCTGCTTCTGCAAAAAAAAAAAAAAAGAACTCGCCTTCTCCATTTGCTCGCGCCCCGGTGAACACTCGCTGGTGACTGGAAGCTCAGGACAGGAACTGCACTCCAGTGTAATGACATCTTGCAGGTCCTGTCCTCCAGTCATCAGCGAGTGTTCCCCGCAGAGCAAACAGATGGAGGAGGTGAGTTCTTTTTGTCTTAACACAAGTGGGGGGTGGGTTAAAGGTTGTAATAATGAGCGCTTCGCAATGGAAGCGCTGATTAGTAATAGGCCTTGAAGAAAAATATCAGCAATTAATATTGCCAGTAGAAAAAAATTACCCGCACCTGCATGAGATACCGGCCGGGTGGCAACCCTAATGATAACTATCTTTCAGGGACTGAAGACAATAGTCTCATATTTCTTTATCCCGCAAGTAAGAAAAGACTGACTGTATATCAACAATATAACAATATTACAAATTTTATAATACCTTAATTGTAAAAAAAAGTTTTGTTTATTTTTTTTTTCTTTTTGCAGAAATGGATCTAGGTCTGGAAGACACTATGGAATACGATGCTCATCTTGATGGCAGTATTACTTTTTTAACAAATATAACAGAAAACAAAGGAGATCCAGCATTTGGTAATATAATTACTAATATATAAAAAGTATATATAATGTTTATCTTTTGTTATATTATGGGTTATATTATATAACTTTATTCTGCAGGTTCATACGATTATGATGATACCAGATTTATGTAGTTTTTTTTTATTTAGGTTTTCTCACACCTGGCTACCCCGCTGATCAGCTGGTTGATGAGAAGGCCGCTCTCCATGCAAGCACAGCCTCCCCTTCATTGTTTACCTACTCACTGTCAACATAGCACAGCAGGTGTAATTACAAGCTGTCCCATTCACTTCAATGAAGTGAATGGGACAGTTTGTAATTACACCTGCTCACCACTACTGCAACGTCGTAGGAAAGCAGGTAAACAATGAAGGGAAGGCTGTGCTTGCACAGAGGGCATCCTTCTCTTCAAACAACTGATTGGTAGAGGTGCCGGGTGTCAAACCCCCACCGATCTGATATTAATGACCTATCCTTAGGAAAACTGCTTTAAACATACAACAGTACAATTACCGGTACAAACTGCAATAGTTGTCTATTGTGGTCTATTGATCCTGTCAGTTTTATACTGACACTTGGTCTACCAGATGGAAGGTGGAAGGCCTCTGGCAGCCATAGCAACCATCAGGACCCTGCAATTGTATCGTGGGAGACCCTAGGGGAGGGAGAGGGACCTCCTTCCCTGGGATCAGCACTAGCACCAATCTCAGCCATTGCAGCAGGATGTCAGCTGTATGTTACAACTGACACCAACTTGTGATGGCAGCAGCTCAGTTTCTAAGTTTGTACAGCATGGTGCCGCAGCATAATTGCCATGATGTATGTTTACAACATGGAGTAGGAAGGGATTAAAGGGGTTCTGCAGTTTTTTCAAACTGATGATCTACTGATGATCTATCCGCCGCCGCGGCCTTCTCTGTGTTTACCGCAGGCCCAGTGACGTCACGACTAGTATCACTGGCCTGGGCGGGGCTAAGCTCCGTTCACATGAATGGAGCTTAGCCGCCCCCAGGCCAGTGATAGTAGTCGTGACGTCACTGGCCTGCGGTAAACACAGAGAAGGCCGCGGCGCTCCTGCAGCGCCGCTGCCTTCTCAAATAGCTGATCGGCAGGGGTCCCGGGTGTCGGACCCCCGCCAATCAGATGCTGATGATCTATCCAGAGGATAGATCATCAGTTTGAAAAAACTACAGAACCCCTTTAAATACTATTGCCACGTTTTCTCACCTGACATCTTGGGCTTCCAGAAGTGGTCATTTTCGGGCATTCCTTAAAGGTTATCCCCTTTAAGGAAGCATGCATGGACTTATCAAATAAGATATTTTACAAGGTAGCAGCATAAATGCATGCTGCACGTGGTAGAGTCAATACTCATAGGTTCTTGGCAGTTCCAACCTAGAATCATTTAAAATTCAATGAGGTTATCTTATTTCCAGAATGTTATCTACATTGTATATGATTTCTGAGCACATTTTAACTAAAATGTACACTGTATCTACTTTCTTTAAATAAATTGTAGTGGTTTTAAAAAAATGTTTTCTTTTTTGTCCTAGAAGACTTCTTACAAAACTAAATTGTATTTATTCCCAATTTTAGGAATTGATAATCCTGTATTTTCAACTGATGATGAGCAAAATATGTCAATGAAATTTACACCATGGCTGTACAACGAGGATGTTGTAGTTCCATCCCAAAGGGCACGAGTACAGATACCTTATTCTCCAAGCAACTTTAGGAGGCTGACTCCTTTACGTATAAGCAATAGATCAGTTGATTCCTTTTTTATAAATGATGGAACAGAGGAACAGCCAAGATCTTTTCTACCAGAGACAACAAACATGTAATAAGACATGTGGTACTTTTTATTATATAGAACATGTATAATAGCCTATCATACCAGTATATTTACTTATATGTTTTCCTATTATTAAAATATATATGCAAGACAATGATAAATTACTAGGTAAAACTTAAGGTAGGTTCACATCACGTTTTTCCTCTCCATTTAACGTATACAAAAAACATATATGTTAAATTGATGCCATACGGTGGCATCCATTCCCCATAGAGTTCCATTGTTAAAAAAAAACGTATACGCTTTTTTTTACCGGACTGTGCAGGATACAAGAGCGTGGTGTGTTGAGTTTTTATATCCTTTTTTTCCTAATGTGTACGTCAAATGGAGGCATAAAATGTGATGTAAACCCACCCTAAGACAAATACAGATTACAATAACTGTCACGAATTGTTAATCTGTGAAATATCTTGTGTTAACCAAGTAAGTATGATTTTTGTGTGATATGTCAAGTTACTACTCTGAGAGCAGCTTAATATCATCTGGTATCTCAGTTTTTATAGCAAGGTTCATGTATAGTCTTTTTTACATAAAAAAAATATACTGATATATTAGGTAAAGTATACGTTCACACAATCATTCTACAGTCTTACAAAAGTCACTTCTAACATGATTTACTTAAGTTGCTTTTTACAAATACTCTGTCATTTGCATGTAATTATTAAATAGGCCCTCCTCTTTAATAATATTTCCCTATGAAATAAACAAACTGGCATTTGCAGGTCCTAAAGTCATTTTGTAATCATATAGATCTGAGAAATACAATGTTTGCTCCAAAATATTGATAATCAAAGGTGGTAAAAATTGTATAGCAAAGAAAAAGGTATGGTATATAAAGAAAATAGACACCAAAATTTCCTGTGTTCACTGTTATGCAGCTTGTTCCTCACATACACTATATGCACTGTGCTTCTCCAGGTTGTGTGTATACTACACACATAAAGGGATATTGAACCTAAGTCTGAGTAAGTCCTAGGTAAAGAGGACCTTTCACTGCTCCTGACATGTCTGTTTTAATAGCTTCATGCATTCCCCATGTAATAACAATTCTGGAACATCTGTTTTTATGGCTCTATGTTGTACCGTCCCTTTATTATTCCTGCTAGAAGTTATTAATGAATTGCTTTTAGACTTCAGTAAGGGTACAGAGGGATAGTAACCAGTTGGGGGGTGTTCCCGCACATACTCGCTCTATCCAATCAATGCTGCCATTTTAAGACTGTGCAGGGACACCCCCCAATTTGTTACCTCCCCTCTGTACCCTTACTGCAGACTGCTAGCCATTCATTCACAACTTCTAGTAGAAAAAATAAAGGAATGGCACAATATAGAGTCCTAAGAATAGATGCTCCATTATTGTTATTACATGGGGAATGCATGAAGCTATTAAAACAGACATGTCAAGAGTGGTGAAAGGTCCTCTTTAAGTTTTGAGTCTAGGTACCTCCTAGCAGCATTTAGATGAGTGATACAGTAATCTAGTATGTTTAATAAATTGGTCAAAATGAGGTGACATAGTATTTAAAAAGTAATAAACAGCAGACTTAACTGTGCCCAAGTACACTTTATTCTAAATTTGCCAAAATTAGTTACATTACTCAATAATATTGTATTATTCCTTTGTAATTTTTGCTTTCTAGAAACATTATAATAAAAGTGAAAAGAGTTATTATTCTTATCATAATCATAAAGTTGTTAAAGTTGCCATGCAGTTATCTTATAAGATGATTAAATAAATTACAGAAAATATGAACATGTGAGCCCTTTTTAAAAAAAAAAAAGATATTCATTGTAAAAATGTATTCATTAAACAATCTTAAAACTACTGTGTCAACTCTTTGCATGCTACTTTTATTATAATGTGAATATTTTTATATAATTATATAAAGCAACTAATTTGTTTTAATCTTTACTTTATGCAAGATCATACAGTTGAGTTCCTGTCTGTATACAGAATATGGACCCTTGGTGACTTGATATTATCTGAATTTACCAGTTCCCCCAGCAGAAGATTCAAGATGAACATACATATTCTTACAGGTCAAAAACCTTTAAATGGTCACTAACTTTTCAGACAATGTTAAATACATAAACAGTACAAATACAAGAAACCCTGTAATATATCTTAACAGAGAAAAAGAGTAGTTATGGAGTTATCAACTCTCTTTCTGTCCCCCCTTTTTGTAAAACAACTTTGTCTTTAAAATTTGTATGAATTCCATGTAGTAAGACCGAGATGGCTGCCTGTTTTACTAAGGACAAGATTAGATCATCATTGACGTCTATGGAGAGGGAAGAGATTGGACTAGAGAAGAAGTGTAGACCTCAAGCACAATACAGGAATGAGTAAGCAGATTCAGCAGCTAATGATAAGTCTATCACACCTTTGTTCACATCTATATCGCTTAGTACTTCTCTATAATACTCTATATGGTGCTTCTGAGTGAGAGACTGCAAGCAGTATATGGGAACACAAGATGAGCACTTAGTCTCCACCCACCAGTAGATGGAGAACTAAGAATTATAGATGCAGTCTACAAAGAAGAAAACTGATAAAAAAAATGCCAAGTACAAGTTATATAATGGTCATACATACAGTGGTCCCTCAAGTTACAATATTAATTGGTTTCAGGACAAACTTTGTATGTTGAAACCATTGTAACTTGAGTAATCGGTTCCAAAGCCCCAACATGTCATCCAAAATAAGAGAAAATGAAGATTTAAGAACAATCAGCAGATAACTAAGACAGATAAAACAAGTCCTTACATATAACAGGCGGGAATAACTGCTTAATAGCAACTAATATAGCTATTTTACCAGAAACACACAGGAAGAAATGTTGCAGCCATACTGCGAACTGCAGTTTAGGACACAGGAGTCTGGAGGCTGGGCAGAGGCTAAGTGAGTGATGCAACATCCGTGCCTGCCCTGGATAGCACACATGAAACTCATAAAGCAGGAAATTGAAATAAATTACATACTACACATAGCAGATGGAAAGCATGGACAAGTATACTGACTAAGGGGGCATGCACACTACTGTAGTGTTTTGCGGATCCACACAACACGGATGCCGGCCCATATGCGTTCCGCAATTTGCGGACAGCACATGTCCAACACTATCATAGAAAATGCCTATTCTTGTCCGCTATCTTTTTTTGCAGGGCTATGGAATGGAACTACTCATGTGGACAGCACACAGTGTGCTGTCCGCAATTTTTGCTGCCCGAAAGAAAGTAATGGGGCCACATCTGTTCCGTAAAATTCCAGAATAGATGTGGACCCGTTCATACAGCTGTCTGAATGGGCCCTGAATATGAGCGAACATGTTGAGATTCGGTTCAGGCTCGCCAAATTTTTCAAAAAGTTCGGTTACAATCGGAATCGATTCAGGACAAAACACAGTGTCTCCAATTGCCCTAAAAATTGGTATATAATACCCTCTAGTCTCCCAAGCTCTTGAATGCAATGACATCAATAGTAAATCATGTCTGAGCAACAATGACATACATAGCTACAGGTAAACACATGTTTGATGCCGTTAACAGCAGGTTTAAAAAAAAAACATTGCTGTCACGTGTTATGCTTTTTACATATTCCAAAGCTTCAAAAAATTGTCCCTTATATGGTGTTTAAACACACATGGTGTGGTGGGTCAGAAAGTGTTAATTGTCAGAAGAAGGTGGTTCATTGTGAACAAGGCTAGAAAAATTCTCCTTTTGAATTGGTAGCAAAGTGTGTAAGTGGAATGGGTAGCGTAATAACAGGCATGTGGCAGCGGCAGAAGCAGCATAGCATGGAAGATCAGTAGATCAACTGTCTGTGTGTAGTAGTAGTAATAGTGGTAGTAGTGGTGAAACCCTCTCTGAGGTGACACTGGAGGCTGGGCAAGAAAGAAGAAATAAAGAGGGGCAAAGGAGATTTGCAACCGTTTTAGGGGTAAAATAGTCACAGGTCTCCTTTTTTAACTAGCTGTGCGACAGTATTTAGTTGCACGTCCGGTTTTATGCCGTGTCCGCCAGTTGGGTGTAATGGGGATGGGACGAGGACATGTCAGGGGCTCTGACGGGGACCGGGACTCCAGCCACCTCAAATTTACAAAAATTTACACCTAGAAACAGGCGTAAATGTTAGTGAAAAACGACACCAGCCAGAGTCTGGTATAGTTTTTATGCCAGATGCAAGGACTGCCACAGATTTGACATAAAGTAGACTAATCTGACAGGGGGAAATCTGCCCCAGTGTCTGTGGAGGAGGCAGATAAGTGCCTACTGTGGGAGCCTTCCCGATGAAAAGGTAAAAAAATCCTTTCCTGGCCATGTTGTTGGGGTGCTGCCTTACTGTGTATTACAGCTCCTTGTCCCATGCTGCTGCTAGAGATGGGCTGAGTGTCCATGCATGGAGGAGCCTTCTGTGGTAGCTGTCATCCCAAATAATTTGTGGGTAAGGTGGGGTTGGTGGGTCAACATGAACTGTCCTGCCCATGTTTCCATGGTGTAGCCTGTTCTGGCTCCTGACCCTATGCTGTTGCTGGAGATTGGCTGAGGATCCATTTGTGGAGGTGCCTGATGTGGGAGCCGACATCCCAAAGAATTTGTGGGTAAGGTGGGGGGGGTCAAAAAGACCTGTCTTGGACATGTTGCTGGTGTGCTGCCTTGACGTGTTTATGGCAACTGATCCCATGCTACTGCTCGAGATGGGCTGAGTTTCTGTGTGTGGAGGTGCCTACTGTGGGAGACGCCCTAAAGAATTTGTGGGTAAGTGAAGAAAGAGAGGACCCCACTGAAAGCTTTCTCTTGGGCTGCAAGAAGGAGGAGCAAGAAGAGCACTATGACCCCTGGCTCCACAGCACGGTCTCAGACTCAAAAATCACCCCCACATCATCCTTCTGCGGCAGACAGGAGGAGTGAGTCATCCAATCCACAATCTTTCTCTTACGAGATGATAATGTTGCAACTTTCTGAAGCCAGCAGGGACAACTGCGGCCTACTACTGCAGCTAATACTACTACTGCTAATTCTGGCTGGATAGCTGGTGCCCACATTCTGGCTCTGGGTCTTTTGTTTGGAACGGTTTTCAAATCTGGTTTCTGGAACTTAGAGGTGTAATACAATCTTCTTTTCTTTCCACAAACACACTGAAGACACTGCTACTTGACAGTTGACTTTAGAAATAATGAATAGAGATGAGCGAACATGCTCTTCCGAGCTTGGTGCTCGTTCGAGCATTAGGGTATTCGTACATGCTCGATACTCGGACGAGCATATCGCAATCCTCAAGGAAATGGCATCTTCCTCTTCCTGCACGTTAGGCGCCTTTTCTCAGCCAATCAACATGCAGGAGAGTCTTTGGTACCTCCTAGCATTACTTGGGACCCCTACAAGTCGATAGCAGGGATTGGCTGGCCAGATCAGATGACCTGGGAATATAAGAATCTGGTCCCGCGCTGCTCGCGTCAGACGCCGCCTGCATGAGATTAGGGATAGAGCTGCTGTATGTCAGGGAGAGTGCTAGGGTCTCAATTTAGATGTTGGTTAGGCAGGAATCATTCTCAAAGAACCCAACAGCCCTTCTAAGGGCTACAAGCACCATTTTTTTTTTGGTCTCCTAGCTGCTGGCTGGGACTTGCAGTGCAGCTACCGCCATCTTGGCTGCACACTGTGCACACTGTGCACAGTGACTGGTGGCAGAAGGGACAGCACGTGGTCCACACAGACCCCAAAGAAATTGCCCAAAGTCCTCTCAGTACTCATTTTTGCTGCTGCTGCTGTACCTTGGCTTGCTGGGATCTGTAGTGCAGTCTAGGAAATACGTTTTTTCTCTCATTTATATATACTACAGTCCAGTGAACAATTGTGTTGTGTGCTGTACAGTAGCGTCAGTCTAGGGAATACGTTTTTTTCTCTCACTTATATATACTATAGTGCAGTGAAAAATTGGGTGGTTTGCGGTACAATAGCCGCCATTTAAAGACTACGTTTTTTCTCTCATTTATATATACACTACAGTGCAGTGAACAATTCAGTCGTGTACTGTACAGCAGCGTCAGTCTAGAAAATACGGTTTTCCTCTCAGTCATATATCCTACAGTGCAGTGCAAAATTGTGTCGTGTGCTGCACACTAGCCGGAGTGTAGAAAATATACGTTTTTTCTCTCAGTTATATATCCTACAGTGAAGTGAAAAACTGAGTGGCTTGCGGTGCAATAGCCGCCGTCTAAAGACTACGTTTTTCCTCTCAGTCATATATACTACAGTGCAGTGCAAAATTGTGTCATGTGCTGCACACTAGCCGGAGTGTAGAAAGTATACGTTTTTTTCTCTCAGTTATATATCCTACAGTGCAGTGAAAAATTGAGTAGTTTGCGGTGCAATAGCCGCCATCTAAAGACTACGTTTTTCCTCTCATTTATATATACACTACAGTCCAGTGAACAATTATGTCGTGTGCTGTAA